>JXTB01000079.1:457619-516492 GCA_002914805.1 Parasponia andersonii
TAACTTTCAGTTAGAAGTTGTATTGTGATGTAACCTTGACTTGTATTTTGAATTTCGGGATGAAATTCTTATAAGGAGGGAAGAATGTAAAAACCTATTTTTTTTAAAGGGCAAAATGGTCTTTTGTCCATATTTAAAAAAAAAATCATAATCAGATTATATATCTTCTCTCTCTCCTCCCTCACGTTCCCCCCCCCCACAGATCACTCTCTCTTTCTCTCCCTCGTCTCTCTCTCTCTCTCTCTCTCGGCCAAAGGGAGCCATGTCGCCGCCTATCCGCCGTCCAGGCTGCCCACTGACCGGCATCGCCTCGCCTCACTGCCACGAAGCTCTGCCGCCTGTCGCCGCTTGCTGCCGTCGCCTGTGTCGCCAGAAAAAGCCATTAAAGCCGATTGGACCCATTTCGAAAATTCGGCCACCGGCGACGATTTCGGCCACCTTTCGGCCTCAAACCAGTCCCGTTGGATTCGTATCGTCGCAAGGATCATCAAGATATATATATCTCAACTCCATTTGCCCGAATTGAAAGTTGTCATTTTTGGTCATTTCGAGTTTTCGGTTGTTGTTCTCGATCCGGCCGTTGGATTGTGTTTTTGACTACATTTTTGGAATGGACTCTGAAAATGGAGAAGTTTGATATATATATTGTGTAGTTTGGTGATCAGCATAAAAATCGAGATCGGACGGTCGAGATTTTGTCTCGTTTTGCGTGCCACCGGTCCGGTGTGGACCCGGACCTGAATTGGACAAGTTATATGTCTAACCTAGCTATTTTGGGTGCTAGAAATTCAGTGAAGAGGTCCGTTTGTGGAATTGAAGCTCCGGTGAGAAAGTTGATTTTTCGCACGAGGACGATCGAGCGATTGGAATTGGTTCTCGACCCTCCGAGCGATCGTCAACGACACTTTAAGGACCTAATAGCATGGTGTCGCTATTCTGTTGAGGTAGGGGTTTAGTTACCTTCGTTTTATACCGTTTTTGAGTTAAAACTTATTTTCTACAACATATAAGAACAAGCGTATTTTTAATGATTTGAATTATATGTGATGGAATCTGGTTATACGATATATACTGTACTGCTCTGGGAATTTGTTGTGTGTAGGTTATTTTGGGTATATCAAAAATAGGGCCGTTATGCTGCCCATTTTTCTATAAAACCCTATTATTCATATTTTACTGAAAAACCAGAGTACAGTAGTTTTTACACTTCAGTTCTGTATTGCACGTGTCATACGATCATACATGAGCACCGTGTTAGCATCGTGAGTTTTACAGTGTGGCGCTGCGTGTCCCACCGTCGGTGAAAGTCCGTAAACTTGTGCAAGGTCTTGTTACTTCTGATTACCTCCCCATTTGGTAGGTGATTCAGTTGCCCCTCCAGGTTTGGTAGGCGACACATGGGTGTCCCCTCCGGGTATGGACTTAGGTATTAGGCAGGCTGTTAGGTACACTTAGTACCATCATCCTGGGTTTCCACAGATGAGAGGATATGAGCTCATAGGTATGGGTTGATTTGTGTCATATGCATATGGAGTGATGGTTTTTATTACACTGTTATATATATATTGGCTCCCGGTTTGGATTATATATATACGTGTGTGTATGTTTTGGAGTTGAACTAACCATACAGGAGATTCCCATCACTGAACTATTTTTTCCCGAGGTAACTATTTTTCTACTGGGCATTGTATGCTCACCCCCCTACCTTCCTCCTCAGGTGGTGTCTAGTGCGATCTTGGTGATCAAGAGGAGTAAGAGGTCATCCTGATTGCAGTTCGCCTCTTGGTAATGCTAGGAGTTTGTTATCATAGTCTTTGGACTATTTGAAATTTTGAGTTAGCATTGAACCAAGATTACTGCTTTCTATTTTGTCTGCAAACTTATACATGCCATTCTGGTATTGGACATCTGTTGTGAATGATGATGATGCGGGGTTTGTTTTTTTTTTAATTAATTTTATGTTTTCAAGTAATTGTTCAATTTATGTTTGGTGGTGTATACGAACTGTGGGAGAGGTTCAAGGGATGGTTTTCCGAATATTTTATTTAAATGGACTGTTTTTATAAAAACTAGAACTTTTGATACTTTTCAAATAAATTAAGGAATTTCCCACCTTTATGAAATTTCCCTTCTGCCAGTAGCCCGGGTTTTGGGTTGTGACATTATGCCTCCCCTAGCTACTTTTGGAGAACATACTAGTCTCTTCCTATTAGCAAGTTATTAAAACACAAACTAGCTAATTAATCAGCTGTTCCCCGCACAATATAGGATCTGATCAGGATATATCATTTGATGATACTATATATAGATTAATTCCCTTTAGGCACAATGAGTACTGTATTTATGTATACTCACTTCTTAATCAATTCAATTCGGAAAGAATTGAGTAATTGAGTGAGGAGGAAAAAAAAAACGTTATCGGCTGATAGCTTGAGAATGATTCTTTGAGTTATCGAAAAGGTATTCTGAAGTAAATTATATATTTTTTAATACATTGATATGTACTGATTCTACTGAACATACTTAATTTGAGAACTGTTTTCATCAGTGCTGACTATATTCAGGTTAATTTATCATAACGAAAACACATTTTATTAGCTGTAGTCTGTTATTTCGAACGTTAGGAAAGATTATACTGATTATCACATTTTATTCGGTAAAAGGGTTAATTACATATAAAGAATAGCTTCACACCTTTCCGATCTTCTTACTCCTTGTGAACTTTAGGGGAAGTAATAATCACTAATTATCAATAATATTTCTCATTTTTTACATTATAAAAGCTTTTCAACTGATCTGCTTATTCCAAATTCTAATTAAGAATTTCAAAAGGATCCAACTTTTTTCTTGGCTTAAAAGTTTGAAAAATATAAGGATATTCCAATCGACTATAAAGAAATTATATCTACAAATACGAGATCGCAAACGCGCACAATATATATTGATTATATGAGTGATATATATACATTTGTGTCTAGGCATACAAAGTACCGTGTCGTAATAATTGATGAGCAAGATCATCAAGTTATCCACAAACTAATATTCTTATTAAAAGGAAAAAAAAATGTAATGTGAAAGAATTTCATCAATCTCACCCTCCAAACTAAACACATCGATTTGCAAAACCTTCTAAGCGCTGATCAGGATATTTGTTTAGTTTCATAATTGTATATCTGACTATTTAGTTACATATGTTGAGATCCCATCCATGAATTGAGGGTTTTTCCTTTTTCTTTTTTTTTTTCCTAAAGAAAAAGCTCTATATATGGGTTAAATAAATATATTCACGTAAATTTGAACTGGGCCAATATTCCTCTCGAGTATCAGATCACATGAAAAACCAGAAAAAGAAAAAGAAAATGCATAAATTAACGACATGATATATGTGCCATATCCACAGAGATCGGAAAAGTGGAGGAAAGTATCGGTTACCTTGATATGATATGTAGTTAATTAAGCAGAGATAGTTTCCGTTTGTGCTTTTTTTTTAAGCCGAGAAGATTTTTCCTTCGAATCCAACTATATTTCTTGAGATCATGCATTTAGAGAGAGAACCTGCATATAGACTAGTTTTCTTCATATTCCAATACTCATACAAATAATATTTACTTAAAAATAATTATAAAATTTATAATGGAGAGCGAGCTAAGATAGTTATATACAATTACATGATCTTGTAAATTTTGATAGTATGTGATTAAAACACTTCTAGATTTAATTTCTAATGGATATTGAAAAGGGATAGAAATTTCTCCCTTCTCTCTTTTTCCTCTTTAATTATATGAGAATATTAAAAGAGAAAAGAAAAGTGCACTAGAAAAGAAACAGAAAATAATGAAGAGAGTAGTACCACTGATCATCAGGGTAGGTCCGTACGAATGATGTATGCTGATGAAAATAAACCAAGATGGCATTCACCTGTGTCTGCGCCTGCACCTCTAGCCATGTTCCTTCATCTTCTCATCCTAAGAACTAAGAAGACAAGAAGAGAAACCAATTAAGGTGCAGGTGCAAACGCAGATAAAGGCGACATATTGGTAACCGTATATACTTCCCTTGCAAGGTTTGAGAGTATACTATATCCATGTCTATGAATATAGTTGGTACTCATTTCCATGGAGGTAACTTAGCTATGGTCCTATCTTGTGACATTTATAGCTGGGTCATGCGGACAAAGTGTATGTTGTGTGTGTGTGTGTGAGAGAGAGGGAGGGAGAGAGAGAGAGAGAGAGAGAGAGAGAGAATGAAATAAGCTGTTCAATAGATTTTTTTTTTTCGTGTTTCTGTGGTAGGATCTATTTAATTATGTTTTTTTCCCACCAAAATCATATATAGTATAAGCAAATAATGTACAATATGAGTAATATCGATCCGCAATATAATTGAGCTAAAAACCCTACTGATTTGTTCTCCTTTTATGGGTGACTAACACATATATTTCTAAGAAATAGAGACTTTAAATACGATATGTAGAAATCAAATTGTACTGTACTTAAATTGTACACATAAGCAATTTTTGATTGTAGTACAAAAAAAAAATAAACCTCCATCGTTTGACATGATATTTTTTTCCAAATTCTAAGATGAAATTCTTTCTTTTCCTTTCGACCTACTTTTGCCCAGATAAGACATGGTTTTCACGTGTTTATACCACAATTATTTTACCTTTTAGATCTATTAATTAATTGGATTCTGTTCGTGTGATCAATAATGTAAAACTTTTTGGACCAGATAATGACAATTTGTAATTAAACTAGAGATAATTAAATTAATAATGCTCTCTAATATTTAGCATTATTAGAGATCGCATCTCTAAGGGTGCGACATATATATGGAGAACAACTCAAATGGCACCATATTTGTGGCTTGCAGGAACGGACAAGGATTTCTCTGTGGCTCCATTATTACGGCATCCTCCAAAGTAGTACTCAGTGTCTCTGTCCTCAATCTAAACCAGGGCCACGTGATTCAAAGCCCCAACCACGTGGGACATTATATCTTTTCCCAATCAAAGCTTGCCATGTGTCACTCTTTTGATCGTTTTTATCTTAGAGACACGTGCGTCCCAATGACGAAGAAATTATTCAGCAAGACAAGGCTTATCGCGTTAGCATTCAATTCATCATCAACATATTATTGTGTGAGACTAGAAATAATTATTCAGCAATAATTAGTTTAGCTTTTGTTATTTATATGGAATACTGAGAACCTTCTACTGCACAACGTAAATTAGGTAAATTACGGAGTAAAAATTATAGCGTGGCTCCCTTGTTTTTTTCGGAAGTTCTTCCTGATGACTAGAAACTAGTACATACGTACCGCAGCAGAATGTGTTTTTGAAATTAGAATGAGAAAAATAGTTCGAGTAATATAAATAACTAATAAGTAATTGTTGCGGAAACACTCTCACACACAATTATTAAATATTATCTAAAATGTCAAAAAATATATATTTAAAAAAAAAAAAGGCATCATCGAAATAACTATATATCTGTGCTCCCCTTAGCTGGAAGATGGGATATTATTATCAACAGCATTGGGCGCTAAACCTAAGACAAACAAATCAAATAATTCTAATTTTATCCCTCAATATCTCAAATAATTTCGAATCAAAAATGAATTAAATGAATAGGTAAATTAAGTTTTATACATAAGCGATAAAATATAGAAGGACGAACCGTACGATATTTTGCAATTGCCTTGGTACAACAAGTAGATGCAAAATTTGTAATAAAAAACTAGCTAGATATAGATTCATATCGTACACGATATTTATGAGCTCAAATCCTCTCGGATTTTGGTGGTTTGTTATATAGACGATATACATTGCGAGAGATTTGCACATTAAGCGATGGACTACACTATCCCATGAGGTCATATCTCCCTATAACTAATTAAGAAGTACTAAAATCATTTTCTTTTCCACTCTTTAATCTCTAACCTGGTTGATACATGGATTGTGAACTATTCACGTAACAATAATATTATAAAGTTATAATGGAGTCCACGACAAGTATTATGGTCCTAGAGTTTGACAGCAAGTGTGGATCGGACAGCAAACTTTCCCAACTCGTGGTTAACCTTCCTATTATCCTAGTACCATAGGTCACGTTTTCGCTCCTTTGTGCATCCATGTTACACTTCATATTTTCACCCACAAGTAACTATGTCTGCTTCTATGTATGACAGCTTTCTGCTGAGATACTCAACTTGGTCATATGTTTTATACGTGTCATCAAGATTCACATTATATATGTATATATATTTGTTCACCCAAGAATGGTTACTCCTTAGTAAAATATATTCCAACATGTCAAGACTGATTCGATACTCTGTCTTATCCACCAATTCTCCATCGGTCCATTCTGAATAGCCAACAGGTTGCTAAGGGTATTCCCATGCCTATAGGTCAATCTTCGGGAGAATAAGCTAGCCTGAATGCAAATAAGTTCCCACAAATCGTGTATCATTGACTGTCAGAATTCTAGATAATTGTCCCCTTCTAGCATGGGTGTGCCACCCATGCTTGGTTGTTGACTGAGTCCCATGAACCAACTCCTATTGAGGCATAAGTGGCCTAAGTGCACTTCACATCCTCATGCGTTTCTAAACCATGAATTATGCCTACTAGCGCAGTAGCATGCAAGCTGAATACTCTCTTGACTGTCTCATATGTATCTCAACTTTTAGAACAGTTTAAAACTGCATCACGATAGGCCTATGTGTGTCTATTATTTATGTTATAATTGTGAAAATTATCAGTTCTGATCATACTATTTGGGATTAGGATAAAGATTAGGATACTAAAGACTTACACAAATAATATAACATTATTATTAATCACGTAACTTTAAACAATGTGATTCCATTTTAAAATAAATTATAGTTAAAATATTAGATTTTGGTATCACTGTTATTACTCTTAGATTATTAATAAAATGCATATGATCTCAACTATATCTCGACTTCCGCATGTGACTCAACTCACATTCACCTTTCGCGGCCATGCTCGAACTTGTCTGGACTTTATCTCGAGTTTTGTGGCCAAGTTTCCGGGGCAAACTTCCAGTATGTTACCCAGAGGCCAATTTTCGCGGCACGCCGATTGCATTTTGCCAAACTGTGAAACATACAAGAGAGTGAAAAGAAGGAAGGATTTAGCATTTATCTAATTATTAATTTTCATATGTGTTTTTTATTTTTTTTTTTTAAAAAAGAAAATCTAGTAGCTGTGATCTTTCACAAATATTCTCTAGTTCTCAACATGCTCAAGCCTTGGCTAGCCTGTCCGCTAGGGACACCTTTCCCACAAGAAGCACTGGTTGCTGCGTTGTGTGGACCCAGAACCGAACCGGGTATGTTTCGTTGGACTGTAGCTATTGCCTTTTGTTAAGTTTTATCTTCCCTCTTCTTGTATTTTCAGTCCGTATAATTTTGAACAACCAATAGAAATTTTTTACATAAAGCTAGCTAGGCCTAGCCTGTCATGTGGGACCTCAAGCCACAAAAAAAAAAAAAAAAAAAAAAAAAAAAAAAGGGCAGTGTACCAGTGCAGTATAGCGTACCCTGCACTGAAATGGGATATGTTAACTTTGGAATATATATCAGTTGCATTTTATTTTCCTAAGATTTTTTTTATTTTTTTTTTCTTTTGCCTCGATAATTTTCTATAATTTGATCGAGTAGATCCACTATGGAATTGAAAAAAAAAAAACAGCACACACATTTTTGTTTGAGTGGTTTGAGGAGATAGAAAAATGTCCTTTTTGTATAAAACAAAAAGCACGAAGTTGAAACTCCTTAATGAAATTCTTTCTGAAAATGCATTGCAAATCCAAGTATGATAAATATAAACTCATGATGTGGGTGTCAACTAATTTTTATTTTGCTTGTGTTAGCATTAATCGCATGTGTGATTTCAATATTTTATATTTATGTACCCATACTATAAGAGAATAAAGACTTGTGATTGAAGAGACGTATGACCAAAACACACATTTTTTTTCAGTTTCTTTTAGTGGCAGGGCATTGGAAAATTTAATGATGACATATGGACACTACAAATTGTGTTGGCAACAACTATATCAGTTTTCATTACAAAAAGAAAAAACAACTGTCAGTTTGCAACATTGGGCATTTGATACGCAAAACACGTTTATCTTCTAGTCGTATGATTGGCCCTACATAATAGGTTCATTTTTTGTCCCTTTTAAAGGGGAAATCAGTCCCCACTCTATAGATATAAGGATCGGCCCTACATAATTTTCTATGATTTGTTGATATTTGATAAACAGTGTAAATTAGTTTGTATCTGTCACAGAGAATTTAAAACATATGGATAGTGAAACAAAATTATACAGATAGTGTCTAATATGGTGGTATATAACAAATTAACAATGCTTACTTACTATATCTAATTCCCTTTAAAAACAAACATATGCTTTGTATATTTAAGAAAAACACAAAATCAAGATCCTTTTAGCTTTTATTTTCTTGATATGAAAGGTATATGCTAGCCAAACTCTTTTCAATATTATTATACATAACAAACATATATGCATATGCCCTGCTTTGCTACCGACTTCATCTTATCTTATACAAATTGAGGTCGAAGCGATTATTCCTGCCAACCACTTGGACAAACTTTTTGTCAGAATACATTTATTAGGCATTTACTTATCCAAAATGAGGAAAGAAAATAGTACTGTTTAGTAGAGAGGAAAAGGAAGATGAAAAAGAAAGGTTCAGGAGAAAAGCGGAGAGAAAGGCTTTATGCTGTTTGGTAAGTGACAAAAGCTGAAATTAGAGAAAAAAAACAGAGGGAGAAACAAAAGGTAAGAGTAGGCTCATCAAATTTTATACTTTCCAAATTGACGACAAAACTTATAAGATTTGGACCACAAGACAATTACTAATTTTTTCCAAAAAATTTCAAAATAAAATAATATGTTTAGAATAACTAACTTGTACACTATTTTCATTCACTTATATATCAAACAATATAAAGGAAAATTATTTCCTATCTTATCACTCCTATTTCTATCCCCTTGTATTTTTTCTTTCTTTCCTACCAAATATAGTGTTTGTGTTGTTGATGTTTTTATTAGAAAAAATTTCGAAAGATATTTATGTGGATTGATTCCATATAATAAGCGGAAATATAAAGAGAAATATAACCTTTAAGTGTTGTTTGGTTGTAATGATAATATAAATTGAAGAAAATGAATAAAGAATTAGATAATTATTTTGTTAGAATTTTAAATTAAGTAGGAATGATGTAAATTATATTTTAACTAAATAATAATAACTTTTGAATAAAATATAGTTAAGTCTAGAGAAAGTGGATACTGAGAGGAGAAAAAAATGAGAAAAAAGAAAATAAAGATAGGAGAGAGAAATGATAAGAGAGAAAAAACTGGTAAAAGATGGAAAGGGAGGAAGTAGATAGGAGAGAGAAAGTGGAGAAAAGAGAGAAAATGGTACGAGAGAGAATGTGGTAATGAGAGAGATTTAAGAAGAAAGAATGAGAGTTGTCTACGTTATTAATGCATCTTACCCTAAAAATTAGAAATTTTATGCTAATATTTATGACCCATAAAATACCCCTGAATGTGGCCTCTTTATTCTAATATTTATAACAAAGTTGCTATGAATATTACTTTTGAATTGTGAATAAAAGCACTAAGTAACTACTTGCTTTAACATTTACAATAAAATAACCATGAACATTACTTTTGAATTACAAATAAAAGCACCAAGTATTCACTAACTTTATTTGCTCTGAGAGTCTCCTCTTTTTCTTTTTTTTTTTTTTGGCTTTTCAAAAAAAATTGTGATAACAAGTGAACTCCATTTGAAAAATCTAGTGACAGTTGAAAACTATTTGAAAAGATCTCTAGTAATGCCTAGATCATTATAAGTGTTGGGAGTACTTTCCCAAACAGTTAGAAAAATGACACGTGGCCTGAACAAAGCCAAAAACAACATATCATAGTCAACCTAAAATAACGCCAAACTAATTATAGGTCGAGCAGATTAAGGAAGACTAAGTAGATTGGTCACTTGAAGGGAAAGCAATACCTAAAAAGTCAAATGACCTAGTTGGACTCTAAGAGGCTGACCAGATTCGCAAGATTGGCATACTAGGTACTAATCTTATCTTATAGCTTGTAAGGATGTGTCGAGCAACTCTTAAAAGATGAATATCCTAGTTCGAATACCAAGTAAGCCAAATCTAAGAGTATGAAGACCAACATTTGGTTGGAGTTTATAACTCGGCAGACTAGTTAAATACTCATAGTGGAAGATCAACAACAATAACCAAAAAAGCTAACCAACCACTTAGCAAACAGCATAAAAAGATGGCACAAGCTACAGAAAGCTTTACACCTGACCCAATCACGTGCTCTTGTCCATACAAATAGGTAGGTAGGATTCTTTTTTATCTTTTTAGATGAGACATATGGATATTAACCTAGTATTTGGTGACCACAAAGTCACTATAAATAGTCTCATATTTTTCTGAATGAGGTAAGCTGTTATAGATTTCTAAAATCATATTTATCTTTTTGTATTTTCTCCTCTTCTACAGTTCCATTATTATTCATTTACTATTCATTGAGAATATATCACTAACTACCTTTTGTGGAGGAGATTTAGCAGGTACTATATCAGTACTAACCCCATTCAATGGGTGAAAAATCTAACTATAATTATTTTCAAGATTGCACGAACTATATCTATATCAAATTTGGGTCTACTCGAGGACACGTAATGTATATTAGTTTACGGACCAAAATCTACACTAACAACAAGTACCACACTGGCCTCAATTATTACAAACTCGGGAAAAAAGCAGAGAAAACAAGGAAGATAAGACACTCATTATAGAGAAATAAAACTCAATGTGGAGTAACAAAATTTCTCAACAATAAAGAGCCATAAAAAAATTAATTAATCAATAAAATAGAACTTCTTATTTCGTCCAAGTAGAGAAAATTTCTTATTTTCTCTTGGACTATTACTTTATCCGTATCAACCATAAATATGTGTAAAAATCCAAAATTTTCAAAGGCATTCTAGTCTTTTATTTTTCAAATTTTTTTTTAAATAAATATATAATATTTTAATTAATTGGTAGGACCCACTTTTGATTTTTCTCTAACCGACAGCTCTCTCTTTCTTTCTTTTGCTTTTTCCTTTTTCTTTTCGTTTTCTCCTTCTTTCTTCTTCTTCTTCAGCTAAAAAGAAAAAAAAAAAAAACCCAACCACCATCTCCGGCAAGCTGAAGTTTCTCCCCCACGACCGGCGTCGACCATTTCCGACAAATTAGTTCCAGTAAGCCGATTTCTAAATTTATTTCAGCGTTTTACAAATAAATTTGTGGCATAAATACAATTATTTTTGTGATGTTATTTTTATGGCCGTAAAAATTTTATGAGGTGGAAGAAATGATTGAATCATTGATGAATATAGTGGTGTTATGTTAAAATGATATCCGATTAGAAAGAAATCCTAAATTGAAAAATGTGATGTTTTTCTAATTCAGGAAGAAAAATGATTTTGTAAAACTAAATAGTGTTGGACTAGAGTCTATTACTATTCAGATTCGGGCCTTGGGCTGAGCTTTGAAAACTGTCATTTTTTAAAATATTTATGTAAAAATGACATTTTTACAAATAATTGGCAAAGTCGATATTTGTTTTCAAATATTTTCGAAAGTGACATTTTTTAAATAATTATGTGACAATGATATTTTCTGAAATATTTCAGAAAAGTGATATTTATTTAAATAAACAACAAAGATGATATTTTTCTAAATACTTTGAAAATAGATATTTTTTAAATTAATTCCGAAAAGAGACATTTTTGTAATTCTCGGATTTAGAGCCTGTTCAACGTTTGGAATCTTGAAATTGATTTTTGATTTTAAATTTGGATTTAATGAGGTCGAGAAACGAATTTTGATATACAATATCACTATGTTTCGAAATGACACAAATTTTGAGGCTCATGAGTAGTCTCGTTTTACGTGCCGTGTGCACGGGTCCGGTCTGAGCCCAAATCGGTCAAACTATATGTCTAACCTCGGGTTTTTGGGTGTTCTGAATCTAGTGGTAAAGTTCGTTTCATGATCTGATGCTCCGAATAAAAATCGAGTTTTCAACCGATCAATCAAAAAGTTCGAAAATGACACTCGGACCTCCAAACGACACACAAACAACACCAAACTTTCTCTATAGCCCCGTAACTCTATTTGGACACTCGATTGAGGTAAGAGATTCAATTTCCTTATTTTCTATTATTTTCATTAAAATTGGAATTTATTCTGAAAAATGAAATTTCGTGATTTTATTAAATTGAATTATTTGAATAGTTATTTTAATGAACTATGAATTTGTGAAACATTGTAGACTGTTGTAGATATTTTTAATTATGATTTTGTACAAGTTTTTATACTTGAATTTTGGTAAAACCATAGAAACTGTACTTTTGGATTTTAAAATATAAAATAGATTTTAATTAAAAAATTAGAGCATGTCTAGAATATTAAATCACTGCATGGTTATTTGAGACTCTATATATATTGCACATTTCATATGATCATGCATGAGAGTCGTCTTAGACATCACGGTGTTGTAGTAGGTGGACTAGTACATCCGCCTTCGGTGAGAGTTCGTAAACCCGCACGGGGTTAGTTTTCTGACTATCTCTATTCAGTAGGCGTAGGCATTCGGTGCCCCTCCGGTTCGGTAGGATTAGATACATAGGTGTCCCTCCTATTTTCAGCGATAGATGCCAGGCAGACAGCACTCAATACATGTAGTATAAGTTGCCCTAGTTATGATGAGAGAATGAGAACTCATGTGATATGTTGATTTATGTGACATGCATTATGTTTATTTTAATTGAGACTTTTATATATTTTGACTTGGATATCTGGTTTTGGTTTTTAGTATAGTTAACAGTAAATAATTTAAAACCTTAATATTTATAGAAATATTTTTTGGTACTACTAACCATGCAAATGTTTTGAGAATTATTCAAAGATTTTCCCAAAGGGGAAATTGAGTAACCTACTAAGCATTCTCTTACTCACCCTCCTACTTCCTCCCATTTCAGGCGTTGACTTTCTTTGTGATAATTATTCTGGTAGCTTGATAAGCATGTTTGACATATACTTGCAGTTCCAATCCTCTTCATTAATTGCTTTGTACTCAGTATCAATTTCCCTTTCCTAAGTTAAATTTATTTAGCCAATAATAAAATATTTCCTGAGTAGATGTATGAGGATGATTTTTTATTAAATTGAGTACTTAGAAAATAAAATGATTTTATGTAAATTATTTGAACATTGGTCCTAGGATTTTAATTTGAACTGTTCAATAAACTTCATGAATTAATAAAAGTTTTAAAACTAGTTAATTAGGATTTTCCTTCATCTTAAAAATAAAAAATTTTCTACAAATTTAAAACTGGTAGATAGAATCCTGATTTTTTTTTTATTTGTCTAATTTCGTAATTTATTTATTTTTGAGGACTAAATTTAAATTTCAAGTACTTAAATTTTTCTAAAATTTTAGAAACTACTATTCATCAATATTTTCACTTAAAATTACTAAAAGTCACAGACTTAGATTTTCGGTCGTGACATATGCATCTAACTACCATCATAAATTTGTCAAAAAAAAAAAAAATTATGAGGAATGTGAAATGCAAGACAGATCGGAAAGAAATCAGTTTCATTATTCAAATAGAAATCTGAATACACCTGATGCTCATATGCCATATATGTAAAGAAGGCACCATCAATGGAGGAAAAGTCTCAAAACTTATGAAGAAGCTTAATTCCAATACATTGTCCCTCGACATAATCAATTCAATAAGAATAATTCATGAATTGTGCTACTACAAACACACTCTAAATCAAGTACATATTTTAAAGAAATCCATGCGAAAGAGTTAAAAAAAAAAAAAAAAAAAGCCTAAAACAACTTGCAAAGCAACATATATAACAACCCTATTTAATCTTTCTATGCGAACGAAAACCTCGTTGGACGTCTATCAACATATTCGTATATAAACAACAACAAAGGTGAAATGATATAACAAAACAACATCAACCAATGAAAATAGATATAAATCTACCGCAATAATATTAAATGGCTTAAAAGAAAACGAAAACTAACTTAATTTCTATTGAATAGGAAAAACATACCGTTCCTTTTTATCACAAGAGCCGTTTTAGGGAGTTGTTATGGACAAGTTTGAATAGATCGATCACTTTGATTATGGGAACACATGGTACCTACTCATAAATTTAATCAATCGTCCTTTGGAAACTACCTTCTGCTTCTCTCTTGAATCAAATTTTTCGAACAAGGTAAAGTGAAAAATTATTGGCGCTTGGCCTCGACTCTAGAAAGTTTGGTGGGAAACTAAATCCTTTTAAAGTGTGTTTTTACAACTTAAGTAAAAGACTTATTTTTAAAAAATATTTGCAAAATAACCTTTTGAAGTTATAGTTTGGTGTATCGAGCACGGTCAAATTATAATTTAAAAGTTTATTCAACAAAGATTTTTAAAAAGTAGGACATTCTCTAAAAATGCTCTTCAAAAAATACTACTTTGCAAAAATCTTGAATATATGAGCTATTTTACAATGTAATATTTAAATATTTTCACTACTTAAAAATTCTACATGCTCAATTTCTTTTTTTCTGAATCAAATTTCACAAATTTTGTGTATTGTCGTGCCTTTTCACCCCATAATTTCGCAATACATGTAAGACATACGACCCTATTTGTCCTAAGCTAGTGCTCACATTTCATTTTAATCTCTAAACTTTATAATTTTGTATTTTTGATCATTAAGCTATTGAAATTATTTTGTCCTCTTTAATAGTTTCCTTTAAATATTTAATAGAAAAGGATGGAAATATGAATTTTTTTCTAAGTTTAAGGACCAATACTAAAATTAAAATTTGTTTGCAAATAATTTTTCCCTTAAATTTAGCATAAAGTTGATAGAATAAGTGTCTAAAGAGAAATGTGACATATCTAGGATAGGGTATAGCAAAATGGGTCTATTGATACACCCCTGTATGGTAGACGCTCGATTAGCAAAGAATGGTCACGATTTGTTGGCTTCCCTCTCTCTTTAGTAGACCCGTGAAATAAAGGATCAAACGGTTCTTTCCTACTTAGATAACAGCGTGAAGGTAATGTTGGAGTGGTTTCTCGTCAGTCGTCCACGTGTCTCAAACTACTGACGCTGGATTCTCCAACTGTCCACGTATTCTTGCTGTCTCAAAGCTCTCTGAACTCCAAGCAAGATCGGAGAGGTGGAGGTGGCTACTTGCAAAGACTCTCCGATGCTTAAGTCAGTGGTTTATCTTTTTGTTTGGTAGCAAGGATAAATATTTCAGTATGAATATCTAAGTCTTTTTCTATAGATCTCTGTCTGTTTTCTTGTTTCTCACAGACTGTTTTATATTTATCAGTTTTTTGTGCAGACACCCCTCTCTCGGGAACGTATGGCTTCAACATATGTAGTCCTGAGATAGTGAATATCATGGTTCTCTATCTCTGGAAAGAATAATGAGTACCTTTCACCTCAAGATTTTTTTTAACCGTGACGGGCCGAGATTTCTGTGATCTCTTTTGTGCTACCGTGACCTGAATTTCGCCGCCTCCTACGGCTTCATTCTGTCAGGAGCAAGATTTGGGCAAATCACCGTTCTGTAAGGACGGCTTGTCCCTGCGCACACACCTACCCAGAAACGCATTAAATGCTCTGTCTAGGTCTGGAGCCGTGGGGCTGCTTTCCATTGTATCCAGTCTGAAGACCCTTGGGGCTTCTGACCCCTTCGACTGTTGAGGTAAGGGTCACTGTTCCTAGACAGCAGACCCTTGGGGCCTCAGACCGCCTGCTGTCGTGGTTGGGGTCTGACTGGCTGGACCGTCTGGGATCAGTTATGGGGACCCTGGGGCTTCTGACCCCTCCGACTATTGAGGTAAAGGTCGCTGTTCCCAGACAGCAGACCCATGGGGCCTCAGACCGCCAGCTGTCGTGGTTGGGGTCTGCCTGGCTAGACCGTCTGGGATCAGTTATGGGTTCTGCCCTAAATTCGGACGACCCAAAGGCCGATGGTAGATCACGTGCAATCTGCGTGGCCCTTCTCGTGGTACAAGGTTCAGGAACGGGCCCTACAGGTAAACACTAGGGTTTCATATTTCAGCCTCTATTTGGAAGAACGTTGTATGCACAGGACCTGTATGTGCCATCCCACAATATTGGGACTAGTTGGATTAGACTCGAGAAAGGAAAATCTTGGCGATAATGGGGAAGAAAAACGGCGTTCGGCAACAAAAACAATAGATTTAGTCGCGGGTTTGCGACTCGTTCTTTGCATCTACATCGTGCGACATGCAGCGTCGCTAGTGGCAGAGTTTCATCAAAGATCAGGGAGATGGATGGTCTGAGCTTCTTACCTGGGTCACCTCCGGTGGCCAGTTTTTGGCAAATAATCTAAGATTGAGAGGTGGAGGGCTCGCGTGAAGAAGAAATGAAAGCCCGAGGATTTAAAAGTAGTGGCCATGTGACACCTCCTAGTTCTCTATGAGCTATTTTAAAAATTTTACTTTGGCCACACTTTTTTAATTTTTCTTTTATTTATGTCCTCAATTAATTGCTCTTTAGTCCTCCTTTTCAGAAATATTTTACGCTTTAATCCTTTACAATTCTCACCTCAGTAGATTGACACAACCCATATTGACTTTCAGCAGAGAAGCGACGTTAGTCTCAAGTATGATCCACCTACTGTTTTAGCAGGCTTCGCATATCCAATCAAAGCCCAACTAGTTTCCAATAAAATTAAATAAAGATAGTCGGGTCAATAAATTAAAAGAGTTATAAAACCTCACTAACGAATGCTAACGGGGAGGTAATGGCCCTACATAACCAAACAACTCGAGAAACACACTTTACGTGGACCACCCAAATTTCCTCGGCCAATCAAGACACATATATAAGAGTTTATCAATATACCCATTTTGCTATACCCTATGCTAGAAACCATCCTATTTTTAATATCTTTAAGGATTAAAATAACAAAATTTAAAGTATAGAGATCAAAATGAAACTTCTCTGATAATCTAAGGCGATTTTTGATTGCAAAGTAAACATGGGAAAAGAAGGTAATCGTAATAGGAGTTGAATGAGAATAGGAATGGAATGGAAAAAAAAAAAATTGATTCTTTTGTTTAGTTGACATTTTAGAATTAGGATCTGAATCAGAATTATTATGTTTAGTTCGTTATGGAATTGAATGAAGTGAAAATTGTGTAGACTAAATTACCTATATAAACTTTAAAAATTAGAAAAGTAATTAAACTGCTATAAAATTTTAATTTTTTCGAAGCCGTTGTTAAAAATAAACTTATTTAAGCCCATAATAAGTGTTCTAGGCTCATTAATACGAGGCTCAATAAGTTAGAATTAGCCCAAGTGCAAAGCTTATAAAAGAAGAAATCCAAGTCCAAATTGAAGAAACCTTCCACTTAGAATCTTCTGTGTTAGCTAGATATTAGTTTTTTGTATGTGAATTATTTGATTACTTAGATTATTATTTTTAGAAATATGTATAAGAAAATATGTGTGACTTAAGGATTTTTGTAATTGTTTATTTATGTGGTTCTCATTATTTCTCATGTAGTATAAATATCCATCTCCATTTGAGTTCTAAGCATCAAATAAGAAGCAAAGTTTCTAAAAGTGAAGAGAAGAGAAAAAAAAAAACATAGCTTCTAGTGAGTGAGTGAGCTTGAAGAATAAAATTGAGAATTTTCTCTTGTAAAAATATTTGAGTAAATAATAAAACTTGTTTTATTTCTAACAGCCGTTAATACTTTTGAGGCAAATATATTGAAAGAGCGAATAATCTGTTGGCAACCTTTATGTTGCAACATAATTAGTTTCACGGTCATATTACAACATGCGACTAAATATTTGACCTGAATAAGTTTTTCAGTATTTTCTATATTTTTCTTTTATATGCTTTAGGTCACGATTTGTATAGTTGTCAAACATAAAAATTTGATCATATTAATGCATAGACGGATCATAAAAATCTGATCATATTAATGCATAGATGGATTCAATTGAAAAGTAATGAGTAAGTGACTCTTTCCTAAATTGGTTTTGAGTATATGTCTATATTTCATTAAAGAAATTCCTTTAATTGAATATTTTATGTGTAATATCTTTTATAGAAGTTTCCTTAATTCATTTGTGCTGATTCTCACTGATTAAAGTTACTATAATTCGTGTTATTAGCTATTAAATAGGTTTGAGTAACTTATATTTTTATACCAGAAAAATAATCTGAAAGTTTCCTTTTTATGTTACAACATGACTGGGTTGACAGACCATGTTGCAACACGTGAACAGAATCAGCAACTACTTTTCAGATTCGTTTTCTAAGTTTAGTAACAAACTTGGTTGATCTTGCAAGTCTTTTAATTAATATTAAATGCTCTTAATTGTTATTTTGCAGATCTTACACGTGAAGGTTTGCTCTCTTCTCTATTTAAAGGCCACTCAATAGTAGCTTTATGTAGAGAGACCACTTATCGTATTTTCGGTTTTAAAAGAAAAGTTTTTCTTTTAGCCATATTTTAGACTTAGGAGGTATCCTAGTCGTTTAAGTGATAGTGCTTCGAGAGAGGTACTGATTATCTTCGGGAGAAGATCGACTTCAAGTACCTGAAGGGATTTCGAAAGAACGAAGTTAACTTAAGACGAGAGGTGCTCGCTAAACACGTTAATGAAGGAATACATCTATATTGCGACAATCAAAAGAGGGAGTCATTTTATTGTATAAGTCAAATTAGTATTTGTATTCATTCAAACTTTGCTAATAGATTTATTATCTGGATGTGGCCCCTTGGACGTAGGTTATCGGGAGATAACTGAACCAAGTAAAAATATCTTATGTTATTTTTACAATTTCCATATTACCACCTTACATAATTAATTGGAAATTAATTTTATTCAGTAATACATGATAAACGGAACTAACAATTAGTATTAGAGCAGGACATTAATGTTTTTAGTGAGATCTTGTAGTATATTTGATCTGATTTTTCAGGTATGTCGTTCTTTGTTAAAGGTGGGTCCATATCACGCCCTCTACTTCTTGATGGCACAAACTACTCATATTGAAAGGCACACATGAAAGCTTTCATTAAGACTCTTGAAGAAAAAGTTTAGAGATCCGTTCTTAGTGGTTGGAGTTCTCTAACTATTAAGGATGATGAAGGGAAGGATATTATTAAACTTGAGTTGACATGGTCATCTGATAATGACAAACTTGCTAATTACAATTCTAAAGCTTTGCATGCTATATTAAATGGAGTAGATGCTATTAGGATTAAGATGATCACAAATTATGAATCTACAAAAGAGGTGTGGGATATTTTACAAACACACTTTGAGGGTTCTGGTGATATGAAAAGAACCAAATTAATCATGTTAACCTCTAAATTTGAAGAATTGTGAATGAGAGAAGATGAAATATTATCTGAATATTTCACTAAGCTTTATGATATCTCTAACGAAGCTTTTGCTCTTGGAAAATAGTTTTTAGATACAAAGATGGTTAGAAAAAATTTTCGATCATTGCCTGACAGATTTCAGCCAAAACTCACGACAATAAATGTGAGCAAAAACCTTGACACCATGAAAGTTGAGGAGCTGATAGGGTCTCTTCAAACCTATGAGATGAACATTAAGCAAAGAAAAAAGGAGAAAACCATCGCTTTAAAGGCTGCATCTGAACCAACCGATAAAGAAGGTGAAGAAGAGAGTGACGAGCTTGCCCTCTTATCAAAGAACTTTAGCAAGTTTTTGAAGAAGATGAGCAAAAATTCAAAACTTGATAATTCCAGCAAAGGTAAGCCCACTCCTAAACCTGATTTTAATAAGAAGAAAGGGATTCAATGCAGAGAATGCGAGAGATATGGCCACGTGCAAGCTGAGTATGCCAATACCTTGAAGAAAAAGACAAAGGCTATGACTATTACATGGAGTGATGAAGAATCTGAAGGTAGTCAATATGAAGATGACAACCATGTAAGTAATTAAGTAGCCTTTGGTATTTCTTTGGTTTCAGATGATGTTTGTTCTATGCAGAAATCTGTAAGTCATGTTGCAACACAGGCTACGCAAAGCAGTTCTGTTGCAACATCCGGAATAGAAAAAGATCACAATACTGATTCTGATTCTGACAATGATGAATCTGAACTGAATGTAAAATTAATTCAAGCATCATGGATTAGAGTGGTTGATCAGAACAGATCACTTGAAGTAAGAATTTCTGCCCTTATTCAGTACAAGGATAATTCAGAAAAAAAAAAAGTGCAGAAATTAGAGGCTTTGCTTGCTGAAAAAGAAGCAAAATTAAAGGAAGTCTTAGCTGAACTTGAAAGGACTCAAAAGTCCTTAAAAATGTTGAATTCAGGGACTTCTAATTTGGATCATATTTTCACAATTAGAAAATCCAGTTCTGATCATAAAGGACTCAGATTTAAAGGTGAGCACTCTAACTCCAAAACTGTTTTTGTTAAGAGTTTGGTTTCTAACTCTGGTACAGGAACAAGTATCGATGTTGCACCACAGAATAAAATTGCTTCACCATCACAAGTTACAGGTAATCGTGTTGATGTTGCAACACACCATAAATCAACGGCATCTGGTTCGATAGGTAAGTATGGTTAGTTTATTCCAACTTGTCACTTTTGTGGTGTTAAAGGTCATATCAGACCTCGGTGTTTTACATTGATGAATTTTTTAGAAAATAAATATTTTTCACATATGATTCATTTCCAAAGAAAAACACCTAGGAAAAAGATAGAACTTTCAAATAAAATAAGAAAAGTTTGGATAAAAAAATCTAAACTAAATTGTTTTGGAGTTTTTACATGTTTTAGAACATGTGCTACTAATGCTCGGTACTTTGATAGTGGGTGTTCTAGACACATGACAGGTGAAAAATCCATACTGGAAAATTAAAAGAAAGATGCTTCTGGTCTTGTCACTTTTGATGATAGTGTGAAAGGAAGAGTTCTTGGAAGAGGAACTCTCAATATTGAAGGATTCCCTAGATTGAAGAATGTTTTGCAGGTTGAAGGACTTAAGGCAAACTTGATTAGCATAAGTCAGATTTGTGATCAGAATTTTCATGTTAATCTTACCCATGATAAATGTGTTGTCATAGATAAAAGCAGGAACTCTATTTTAGAAGGATTGAGATCCACTAACAATTGTTATACTTTGACTAATCCACAAACCTGTAATAGTGTATCCATGAATGAGATTGATTTGTGGCATGAAAAACTGGGTCATTTGAATTTTAAAATTTTGGAAAGAATTGTCTCTACAGGTGCTGTTCGAGGATTATCAGGTCTTGATAAAAAATTACCAGGTATATGTGGACCTTGTCAAATTGGGAAACAATTGAAGACTACACACAAAGTTGTACAACATGTTACAACATCAAAGATGCTGGAGCTACTTCATATGGATATGATGGGTCCTATTCAAGTAGAAAGTATTAGAGGTAAGCATTATGTCTTTGTGTGTGTGGATGATTTTTCAAGGTACTCTTGGGTAGATTTTTTAAGAGAGAAATCTGACATGTTTGATGCTTTCAAAACATTGTGTGTGAAACTTAAAACTGAGAAAAATTGCAAGATAGTGAGAATTCGGAGCGATCACAGTAAAGAATTTGAAAACACTGTCTATACTGATTTTTGTGATAAACATGATATTTCACATGAATTTTCTGCACCTAAAACACCTCAACAAAATGATGTAGTAGAGAGGAAAAATAGGACTTTGCAGGAAAAGGCTCGTGTCATGCTCAATAGTAAGAAGCTATCCAAGAGATTGTGGGCTGAAGCAATAAGCACGGCGTGTTATACCATTAAACGTGTCTATTTGCGCTCAGGTATAGCAAAAACACCCTATGAGATTTGGCATGGTAAGAAACCTAACCTAAGCTATATTCATATTTTTGGGAGTATATGTTATATCTTAAATGATCGGGAACACTTGGGTAAGTTTGATGCGAAAAGTGATGTAGGTGTTTTTCTGGGTTATTCAAATACTAGTAGAGCTTATCGTGTTTATAATATGAGAACTCATTCTATTATGGAATCTGCTAATGTTGTTGTTAATGATCTTAAAGATTTCGCAAATTTTTCACAAGAAGATGAAATTCATAGCTTTACTGATGAAGCTGTTGTTAATCCTGTTTCGAATTCACATGTTACAACTCAGCCTGACGCTATTACAGGACCAGACAATCCTGTTACAACATCATCCAGACAGAGAGACACGTTATCTGCTGAACCTTCAGTGGATATTCATGATCCAATCAGAAGAGAACCATCATCAAGGGTGAAGAAAAATCATCCTTCTGATCTTATTATAGGTAATCCTGATGATGTGATGGTCACAAGGAGCTAGTAAAATATATGTACTTTACCTCTATGATTGAGCCTAAAATTGTTAAGGAAGCCCTATTAGATGAATTTTAGATAAAGACAATGCAAGAGGAATTAGAACAGTTCACTAGGAATGATGTGTGGACACTTGTACCTAGACCTAGGAATTCTAATGTGATTGGAACCAAATGGATTTATAAGAACAAATCTGATGAATTTGGTAACATAATTAGAAACAAAGCTAGGTTGGTTGCCTAAGGATACACACAAGTTGAGGGCATTGATTTCGATGAAACATTTGCTCCCGTTGCTAGATTGAAATCTATTCGCTTACTTCTTGCCATTGTATGTCTCATAGGCTTTACTTTATACCAAATGGATGTAAAAAGTACATTTTTAAATGGTATTTTGAATGAGGAAGCTTATGTAGAACAACTTAATGGTTTTAAAAATCTATATTTGTCTAACCATATTTTTAAACTCAAAAAGGCACTATATGGATTGAAACAGGCACCTAGGGCATGGTATGAAAGGTTAACTAATTTTTTGATTGAAAAAGGCTACAAGAGAGGAGGAATAGACAAAACTTTGTTCATCAAGTACTTTGAATCTAGTATTATTATTGCTCAAATATATTTTGATGACATTGTTTTTGGTTCTACATCTGATGATAAAATAGATGAATTTGTTACCCAGATGAAGAAGGAGTTCGAGATGAGTATGGTAGGCGAGGTGATATTTTTTCTAAGTTTACAGGTTAAGCAACTTGAAGATGGGATTTTCATATCTCAATCCAAATACGCCAAAAACCTTGTGAAGAAATTCAGTTTAGAATCTACCAAACACATGAATACTCCAATGAGTACTAATCTCAAGTTGACCAAAGATGAAAATGATGTTGATGTTGATCCAACGCTCTATAGGAGCATGATAGGAAGTCTACTGTATCTTACAGCTAGTCGTCCTGATATTTCCTATAGTGTTGGTGTTTGTGCTAGATATCAATCTAGACCTAAGGAGTCTCATATTCTTGCTGTAAAAAGAATCATTAGATATGTTAATGGGACTGTTGATCATGGAATTTAGTATTCAAAGGAAACTAATACTCATCTTGTTGGTTATAGTGATGCAGATTGGACCGGGAATGCTGACGACAGAAAAAGTACAACTGGAGGTTGTTTTTACCTCGGGAATAACCTAATTTCATGGCACAGTAAAAAGCAAAACTCCATCTCTTTGTCGACTGCCGAAGCTGAGTACATTGCTGCTGGGAGTTGTTGCACACAGCTGTTGTGGATGAAACAGATGCTAAAGGACTACGGTATTGAATTGGATAATTTAGTAGTATATTGTGATATCACTAGTGCTATCAATAAATCTAAAAATCCAATGCAACATTCTAGGACTAAGCATATTGATATTTGTCATCATTTCATTAGAGAATTAGTTGAAAATAATCTCATTATTTAGGAGTATGTTGCAATAGAGAATCAGCTTGCAGACATATTCACTAAACCACTTGATTTTGTGTGTTTTGATTTCCTGAGGAAGTCCTTGGGAATTTGTTCTATGTAAATTTCTGTTTTATTTTATGCCAAATTTTTGCCATTTGAAATTGAAATTTTTGTGTATGGAAAGTTTAAAAGAAATTTTTGAAAGAAATGAATTTTTGTTAATCATAATTTGATTTTTTTAATATACAGTTTTTGTTATCTCATCTTGTAAAATTTCTGGATTGATTGATGAAAGATGGATTATCTTGGATTGAACTTTAACTGATGAACTTTTGTTTGTTTGATCTTAGAAAAATTTTGTAAAAAAGGCTCCCTAGTCAAAAAAAGCTACCTACACTAATGTGTGAAAGCCATCCATGAGTAATCCGGTGCTATGTATCACAAATACAGTAAAGGACAATCTACCATATGAAAAGAACTACCTCAGTGATAGAGTGAAAGCTACTGACTATGGATACTTCATTTTTGTATTGTTATTAAAAAAAAAAAAGGCCAGTAATATTAAACAAAGATGTACTACTCAAAAAATTACAGTCCACACTTATAGCCTGAAATTTAGAATGGAATTTGGTGGAGATCAACATTTTTAAGGTAAGTCAGTTGGCTTTCAATCCTTGATGGTTAATTAATCTAAAAGCATTCCAGAATTTTATTTGATAAAATTGGCAAGTCCTGTTTATTTTAAAAATTAATTTATGATTAACATAAATTTATTTGTTTCAATTTTTCATTCTAGCTTTCCATACATATTAAATTTTGATTTTGTGGCAAAATAAGGTATGTTATAACATTGAGATATTTACAAATCTTTATTAAAAAAAAAATCGATTTATGGAAAAACTGCATGCTGACATCATCTGTTGGAACACATTCCAAAATTATTCATGGTAGTTATTTCCCAAGCTTTATGGCTCCAATTTTTATTTGTTTTCTTTTCAAATTTTGGGTAACTAAGGGGATATATATTCAGATTATTTCAACCCTAAAATCCCAAATTGTCTCAGGCGTAGTCTCTTCTTCTTCCTCTTTCTTTCCTTGTTTTTTTTTTTTGTTTTTCATTTTCTCTGTTTCTACAGAAACTGCTAGCTATGGTTAACACCATATAAGGGAAAAAAAGCAAGTTTGCTCTTGCTCCGAAAGGAAAGGGGAAAACACCATCACCGGACAAGAAGCAGAAATCGGTGGTCTTGCCGACCTCTGCGAAAACAAAGCCATCGTTGCCAGAGAAGGTGACTGAACCAGAGGTTGTTCCATCACAACCCATCGAATCGCAGAAACCAACTGATTCAGGAGATTTTTCTCATTCTCCCAATTCGAAATCAATTGCTCATTCAACAGATGAGTCAGTTCCGAGAAAAGGAGATGATGGTAAGACTTCTAAATCGAGTCTTCATAATCAATAATCGATGGAAGCATTTACTGCAACATCGCTTCTAGAACCTGTTCTTGAAAAAGAGGCTATTGCAACATCGAAACCTACTGAATTATAGACCCCTGTTGCGACACGATCAGAGAAGTCACCTATTGTTTTTGATATTCCAACACAGCACCCACATGCTGTAATTCCCTCTGCTATTGACCAGAATCAACCTGATGTTGCAACATAAGTAGCTACTTCGTTGGCTACTCTTGCTGCTCAACCCTCTAAGAAGTCTGCTGGCTAGTCCTGCAAACAAACCACGTAGAAACCTAAGAAGACCACTGCAGCTGTGAAGGCAAAGGGTGTTTCCACTTCTACAACACCCACACCAGGTTATAATATTCATAATGCCTTTATTCCTTGGTACTACACGAAAGCAATTATTGCATCAATGAATGTCTATAGTCAATATCAGTTTATTCCTAAAAGAAATATTAATTCTAAGTCCTTTTTAAGTATTGGTGTGTTAAGGATAGGATAATACTGTGTTTAAAAACAAAAGTTTTGTGTCTCAGGTAGTCCAGGAATTCTATGCTAATATTACTGATGGATTTGATGAACCTGATTCCATTACCTTTCATAAGATCTTTGTTAGAAATCATGTGTATGACTTCTCGCTTCAAGTGATTTCTGATTTTCTCGGTGTACCTTTGAGATCTTATGATGAGTTTGAAAAAACTTTTGATGAAGACATAGTTGTAAATGAGTTACTTGGGACAAAGAAGAAGTGGCCTAAAGAGGATATTCTTCAAGTCACTGATCTGACCTTGAAGTACAGAGGATTTCATCGGATTGTTATGCATAATTGGAGACCTATCACATACTATCCAACTATTCACTTTAATATTACTAGCTTTCTATATGATGTTAGAATAGGTGTATCAGTGAATTTGGGATAACTGATTTTTAAGCATATTTATGTACTTTGCAATCTCAAACATCCCAAGAAGTGGCTGATCTTTCCATTACTTATTTATGGGATTCTATCTCAGCAACACCCTCTTATGTATGACTTTGAGTTCCTCACAGCCACTCCATCCAACATCGTGTTCAAGCTTAAGGAAAAAGATCCAGTTGAAGGGGAGCTTGAAGCTCCTGCTGATATGGGTACATAAGGTCCTACTGCTACTGCTGTTACAACATCCACAGGTCAAGAAGCCAGGCTTACAAAGATCGAGAAATTAGTTGCTGCCATTGCAAAGAAACTGGATGTGGATATGGACGATATTTGATCTTTATGTATTTCTTTCTATTTTTTTTTTTATTTTCTTGGTTTGTATAAGTTTGATACAATTTGGGTGTGTTTAATTTTCTACAGGATTAATTTCTTTTGTGTTCTGATATTTCAACATGTTCTAGTTTCATTAGTTGTTTTGTGATTGACAATTTTTATTACTTGTTTTTTCTTTACCTTTGGATCTTTTATCCAAAAGAGGGAGAAAGCATATTTGGATTTTGGATACTAACCTTGTTTTGCAAGCATATCAAATATTTGTCTAAAAGATACTAAAGGGGAAGATTGAAAGAGCGAATAATCTGTTGGCAACCTTTATGTTACAACATTACTGGTTTCACGGTCATGTTACAACATGCGACTAAATATTTGACCTGAATAAGTTTTTCAATATTTTCTACATTTTCCTTTTATATGCTTTAGGTCACGATTTATATAGTTGTCAAACATAAAAGTCTGATCATATAAATACATAGACGGATTCAATTGAAAATGAATGGATAAGTGACTCTTTCCTAAATTAGTTTTGAGTATATGTCTATATTTTATTAAGGAAATTCCTTTAATTGAATATTTTATGTGTAATATCTTTTATGGAAGTTTCCTTAACTCATTTGTGCTGATTCTCACTGATTAAAATTACTCTAATTCGTGTTATTAGCTATCAAATAGGTTTGAGTAACTTATATTTTTATACCAGAAAAGTAATCTGAAAGTTCCCTTTTTATGTTACAATATGACTGGATTTACAGACCATGTTGCAACACGTGAATAGAATCAGCAACTGCTTTCCATATCCATTTTTTAAGTTTAGTAACAAACTTGGTTGATCTTGCAAGTCTTCTAATTAATATTAAATGCTCTTAATTGTTATTTTGCAGATCTTACACGTAAAGGCTTGCTCTCTTCTCTATTTTAAGGCCACTCAAGAGTAGCTTTATGTAGAGAAACCACTTATTGTATTTTTCGGTTTTAAAATAAAAGTATTTCTTTTAGCCATGTTTTAGACTTAGAAGGTGTCCTAGTCATTTAAGTGATAGTGCTTTGGAAGAAGTACTGATTATCTTCGGGAGAAGATCGACTTCAAGTACTTGAAGGGATTTCAGAATAACGAAGTCAACCTAAGACGAGTGGTGCTCGCTAGACACGTTAATGAAGGAATACATCTATATTGCGACAATCAAAAGAGGGAGTCATTTTATTGTATAAGTCAAATTAGTGTTTATATTCATTCAAAATTTGCTAATAGTATTTAGTATCTGGGTGTGGCCCCTTAGACGTAGGTTATCGGGAGATAACTAAAATAAGTAAAAATATCTTGTGTTATTTTTATAATTTCCGCATTACCACCTTACATAATTAATTAGAAATTAATTTTATTCAGTAGTACCTGATAAACGGACCTAACATATATTAAATTAATCTTATATATTTGCAAGATACAAAACACCAAACTTAAGATAGAAAATAATTAAAGTGGTATAAAAATTGATTGTTTTAAAACACGAATTTATTAAAAAATTCAAATATATTGACAAAAATATATAAGGACCAAATTATATATATGGCTGGAGAGGTGCAGCAGATTGACTTCCATGGATGTAAAACAAATTCCAAACATCACAAATAAAGATCAAAATCAAATTATGGTCGTTGTTATATCGACTCGTATTTTGAGTTTTCTTAGAGAGAGAGAGAGAGAGAGAGATTTAGCTGAAAGTCAAACTAGAAAAGCAGCTTTTGATGGATTATATGAAATAGGTAAGCTAAAGCTTTATCAATTTTTCACTACTAGTGTTTCTCCTCCTTTCACGATGACAAGGAGCAGCTAGGTATACGATAAAAAGTAGATGCCATGGACTGAACGCAGGTCGAAGACAGTGTAAGTTGAAAACATAAAGGGTAATTTTGGGCAGAAATTATGTGGTTTAGAATAGAATGACAGTCACTTAAGTTTAAGAAACTTCGTTCACTGCAATTACCATAAGAATGGGCTTTCAGGAGTTCAAAAGCAAACCAAACAAAGGAACAGATCCACTTCAATAATAAGAATTCCATTCCAGTGTTGATTACCTCCGACGTGATCTAAGGAATAATTTTTAATGCGTATGATGCTAGCTGGGACTGACTGTAGGTTTGCTTTTAAGGCCTATAATATGAATTAAACTCTCTAACGCTGTCACTTTTGCAGACGTACAATGTCCACGTCAACATATTGAAACCATTGTAATAATTTATTGAATTTCTACCCACATTGAAAGTAGGGTGGGGTCTGATCTAAAATTTAGAGTTGGCCGGAGCAAGAAATATATTTTTGGAGAAAATGAGATTCCTAACCATTTTTCGTGGAAGCTTAATTACTGAATTATTATTTTTATTTAAATCTACCACTTTTTGCAGTTAAGAAGTCAAAACTGACATTTAATTTCACAAGGTTTTAGAGTTGTTCACGAGGTTACCTCAGTAATTTATGTGCTCAAAGTGGTACTTCATAGATCATAACAAAGTGGAAATTTGATTTTATAGAACAAAATTAAGAAAAACAAATTGAAAAAAATCCTAGACTTTAAATTTTTTTTGGAAAATTTCAGACTATTTAGAAAAATATCACTTTTTACCGATCGTTTTGAGCTAACTTGTTAAATTACTTAAAATAATTTGACTAATTTTCTCAAATATCTCAATAGGTAACCCTAAGTAACTCGGCAATAACCTCAAGTACTTTTGAAAAAAGACAAATTGTATTCTCCCGAACTATTACCATTGCTGAGTTTAATTAATTTTTGTTGAGAAAAATCTCTCTGTATTATACGGTTGTTGAAAAATTGGTCCTTTTTATTTTTTGTATATAAATTGACAGAATAATGATATGGCAAGTATTTTATAATATTTTTAAATAAATTATTATTAAAAAATATGACAGTTTTAACATTTCGAGCATTTTTTGTTCGATTTTTTTTTTCTTTAAACATGTGATTGAATGAATTAGACAATAGTTAAATTAAGATGCACCTTCTATGAGATCTAAAAAGGAAACAATGCTGCCAAGTAGACCCTTCTAAAAAACTGGGGTTTTTCAGTGGCAATAGCCCACCACCACTATACGGCTTGAAGAAAGAGAAAAAGATGAGGGGTGGGTAAAGGAAAGAAAAGAAAGTGAGGAAAAAATGGGAAAAGTCAAAAGTTTTCCTTTTTCAATAATAATTTATTTTTAAAATAAACTAAGAAAGGAAATATTATAAACTAATTGACAATTCATTATTCCGTAAACTCACACATGGAATATAACGGACTGACATATTTGCATCAATTTCATAATGAAGGGGAATTCTCGCAACAAAAATTAATTTCAGGTCAAAACTCAATAGCACTAATGGTTGGGGGAGGGGCGGAAATGTAATTTACATTTTGAAAAGTATCAATTTGGAAGAAAAATATTTTTTATAAATTGTATTTTTTTCTAACTAACCTTTTCAAACGATAAATAAATCGAGATTTTTTAAGAAATTCAGTCCATTCAAGATTTTTCAGTTTTGGGCTTTAAGCCCGAATTTGAAAAACCTAACAATTTTAAGGGTTTAGTAACAAAATAATCAAAATTTGGGCCCACTTTAAGTAAATATTTGTTGCAAAAATAATATGTACATCAGTATATTACCAAGTGTAGAATATGTGATGTATCAGTATCAATTTTGAAAAATTGATGTAATTTTGAAAAATGTATGTGGAGGAAGGAGGGGGCAAAAATGTTATTTATTTTTTGAAAAATATCAATTATGAATAAAAAATATTTTTTAGAAATTTTATTTTTCTAAATAGACCTTTAAAAAAGATAAATAAATCTGAGATTTTTCAAGAAATTCAGCCTAGGATTTTTTTAGTTTTGGACTTTAGGCATGAATTTAAAAAACCCAACAACTTTAAGAGTCTTATAACAAAATAGTCCAAATTTGGGCCCATTTTTAGTAATTATTTGTTTTTCAAATGTTTTAGCAAAAATAATATGTACACCGGTGTATTACCAAATGCCGAATGTATGATGTATCAGTATCAAAACTAATATACTCGGTATATTAATTAAAGCTTATATATGGGACACGTATCGTTTTCAAATACTATAAGAAAATAATTGATATATTAGGGATATGCGAGGTATAAAATATAATATATCTAATATAAAACTTAATATAATCAGTATATAAATTAAAATTAGTATATAATAGATATAATAAATATAAAAGTACGTATACTCAAATATTTAGCTAAAAAATGAAAAAACAAACAAAAAAAAGGACACCCCCACCATTAATTCTTTTTATTTTTCCTAATTGATACCATTTTGTCTCAAAAAGTTAGTTTCGCTTGTTAGTTATCCCACCAAAATTAATTCTAGGCTAAAGGAAAGATTTAGCTGGCAAAACTAATAAATAAATAGAGCATAAAAATTGTTGTTAACGAGGCCTCCAAGAACCCCAAAAGCGATAAATTTGTAGAGCTTTTTAGCCAAATGACTGAATTTTGGATCATAGTTTACAAAATATGTATTTTTCAAACACTGTTAAAAAATAATAAAATTTTGAAAATTATTTAAAAAATTGATGTTTTTCATATTTAGTATATCAAAATATATAGATTTATTTATTTTTTTGAAAATTGATTTATTTTTTAAAAAATTTATTTACTTTTCAAAAATTAATTTACTTTATGAAAAATATATTTACTTTATAAAAAATAGATCAACTGAAAAAGGTCATTTATCAAAATAAAATTATAAAACAGTCATTTATTAAATAGATATAGAAAATGCCATTTTTAAAATTCATCTTAGAAAAAAGGCTATTTCTTATAAATACTCAAATTTGTACCTAGTACTCTTTTTTTTTTCCTTGTATTTCTTATTTTTGTACCTATTTTTATTTTTTTTTCACAAATACCTTTTTTATTTTGAAATACACCTGTTTTTTGGGAACATATTTCATTTATAAAACATGTGTGGTATTTATTTGTAACAAAATTTTTACCTATGGTTTATGTTTACAATTTAAACTTATAGCTATGGTATACATTTTAGAATGTTTACTGATTATTAGATGTAATTTTTAATCATAAAATATATATCATGGTATACATATTATCTATAAAAAAAAATTTATACATTTCTCCAAAAACAAGTATAAATAGGGATTTGTGAATTAAAATGGAATTGGGTATTTATGAAAAAGTGCTTAGGAAAAGGGTTGTTTATGTAACTTTCTCCCGAAAGCCTCAATCACGGGCCCATATGCGTTCTCTCCTTCGTCAGCCAATGACTAGTAGTCCTCACTTAATCCAGTAAAGGCCCATTTAGTTTTGCATAGGTATGTCGGCCCTAAGTTGTAAGCACTCAACCACGCATTCCCCTTTTTAATAAGTTTTTTTTTTAAGAATAATACTGCGCGTCTCAATGTACCAAATTTTTTATTCAATACATCTGATAGGTAAGTTATTGCCAACTAATTAGTATATTATGTGTGACGAATTACATATATTATTATTAAAAATTTAGTTCAACAATGGATACAGAAAATATTATCTTTTTTTTTAAGCTCCAAATAGAAAGCACGCAACTACGCATTCCCTTCTTTAATAAGGTTTTAAAAAAAAACAAAAAAAAGAAAAGAAAAATTAATACCTTCTTTAATAAGTGAAGAAAACTAAAAGTATATCGAGTTAAAAGGGACAATGGAACCTTTCAAATATTAAATTCACGGAAGGACAAGAAAGAAGGGCCTTTTTGTTCCCTCTTTTTTTGAAAGAATGGAATGAAAAGTGCTATAGTTTGTCCAAAAAAAAAAAAGAAAGAAAAGAAATGAGAAGTTCTATATCAAAAGATTCTCCGCTTTATTAGCGACTAACTTTCCAATCTTTTCAAGTATATCCCAAGTAAGAGTTTCAAATCAAATGGAAATATATAAGGTTATATGCGTTAATTATTTTAATGCTTCAAAAACCCACTTTTTCATACGTTTTCCTTTCAAATAAAACGGTTCTTTTGAAAATATATACTGACAGCAGACTGGTAGAAAAATTCAAAGCCCAAACTCACATACGTTAATGCGAGTAAAATAAAAGTAAAAGTTATGACATCCACATATTTATGCATTTTTTTACACTAGGGTAACTACATAGATATACAATAGTCATGTCTTAAAGTAACACTAAACAATTTTTCAGATAAGAACAAGGGAATGTTAATTTAATCAATCATTTTCTATTTTTCGGTGCAGGATACACAACTGCTTCATAATCTGTCTTTTTCACCTAAATACCATAACTCGTCATAATTGTACATTGCCCCAACTCAAACGTTGTAATTACTTCCCATTGAGATAGAAAAACGTACATTATACATAACTACATTATTTGAGCTTTTGCTAAGAAGATAATAACAGTGATGACTCAATAAATTAAAAACAGTGGATTTAAAAGTCGATAGTTTAAGCTCGCAAGCTTCACGTTTCAAGTACTTTCTCTCAATTTTCTCTTCACTTACTAAAAAGCCAAATGCCTCTTTAGTCTTGTTCAACGCGGTAGAGAAACTCATCGGATAGGAAGGGAACAAGTTCTGAATTATATACAACATTATTTTTGTTTTCTTTTTTCTTTGTATAGAGGAAACGAAAAAAGGGAAAATATCTGGAAATAACTTCTGTACATCTATAACAATACAACGAAATTTACAGAATGAAAACAAGCATAAAGACTCAAGCACAATGCGCAACTAAATACCAACATATTTGGGTTTTCGAAAAAAAAAAACGTTTAATTAGTATATATTTTTTTATTAATTATGAATATTTAGTACCTATAGTTATTGCAAGGAATTTGTTGCCTTCACTTCACCTCATTCATTGAATTGTTAAAAGTGCACATGCAGTGTTACACGAAGCTGTAATATCATACGTAAATTTTAATCTGTTAGACCCATTTTGTAAAACTATGTCTTTTAGTATTTCCTTACGAGTAAATGAAAGAGTAACTTCCCATTTTTAGTATTTCCTTATCATGAATGGGAGTAAATTAAAGAGTATTTCCCCTTTTCCAGTCCTTAATGTGTTCATAAATATAAATAAGAAGGAGATTTTTGTGAGTCGAGTATTTCCCCTTTTCCAGCCCTTAATATGTTCCTAAATATAAATAAGAAAGTGATGTTTGTGAGTCCACAAAGCAAGAAAATAAAATCCAATCCAAAGGGTCTCATGAAAATAAATTATAAGGTTGAATTCTAATATAATAATACTTATATTACGGTGACCCACGTACACAAACACAAAATAAAGCCACATATACATCCAATATTAAACCAAAACCTGCCCTTTATTAAGTTGTACAGCCCACAACTAACTTTAGCCGAATAGCCACCAAATTTCCGAGGAAGTTTCTTCTTCCTAATCCAGCCCTCAAAAAAGCCAAAGCCCCCCAAAAAAAACCATTCCACATTTTTTTCATAGAAAAAAAGAAATAAAAATTAAAAAACCAACAAATATCACATAACCATGATACATGATACATGGTACATCCATATATCATCACCGTCATTACAATAGCCTAAACCCCAGTAGGTACTACCACTCCTCTACAACTAACCCCAAACCTCCACTCTTCTTCTTTAAATACCCACTTCCTCACCACGTCTCTCGGCTCCGATTCAACTCACCCAGAAAAAAGAGTGAAACCAAAAAAAAAAAAAAAAAAAAAGAAACCAACTTGACTCACTATGGGCGCGGTTAGTCTCTCTCTCTCTCTCTCTCGCGTTATTTTCTCTCTCTTCTGGTTTTGTGTTCTAATGGGTCTCTGTTTGGCTATTTCTTAACGCAGAAGAAGAAGAACAACGGCGATGGAGACGAGAAGAAGAAGGAGGAAAACTCCATTACCGTAGTCTTGAAGATCGACATGCATTGCGAGGGTTGCGCTTCCAAAATCTTCAAGACCGTCCGGGGTTTCGATGGTAATTTACCATTCCTCCTATTTTTTTTTTCTTTTTCAGTTTTCACCCCAGATTTAATTATTTCTTTACATTATCCCCTCCTGTCCCAAGAAAATACTTCCATAAATTTCCTTTTATTTTCGTTTTTATTCGCTAAAGTGGTCTTTTCCCATGAATCTATTTTCTCTTTACTCCTTTCGAGTATTTTTCTTTTCAACTGATCCCCTAATCCTATCTATGTCTATATTTTTCCGTTTACACTTTTTTTTTTCTGCATGACCCTAAAAAAAAAATGTATATACAGAGAAAAATCCAGACCCAACACAAATTTTATTGAGGTTTCTTCCATGGATTTACATATTTCTCAGAACTGATGAAGAAGCGATTAATGTTGACTTTGTTAAAACCAGGGGTTGAGGCAGCGAAAACAGAGTTCGGAGCGAACAAGCTGACGGTGGTCGGAAAAGTTGAGCCGTCGAAGGTCCGGGAGCTTCTGGCCGAGAGGTTCAAGAAGAGGGTGGACCTGCTTTCGCCCCTCCCAAACAAGAAGGACGATGCCAACAAAAACGACAACAACAACGCCAAAAACGACAACAAGAAGAAGCCCAACGACGATGCCAACGCCAAGAACAAGCCCGACGACAAGAAACCCAAAGAGAAAGAGGTAATTAATTCTCTCTCTAACGGTTCCCGCTAACGTGCGCTTGTCTCGTTGTTATGACTTTTACTTTTACTCTTTTCCGGCGCACGTTAGCCACTTTTTTTATTTGTTATTAATGTCATTTTTTAAATTTAATTGAGCTTTTCTCTTTGGGTCTAACCCATTTGTCTTTGCTTGCTTGTGATTGTTTACCTTCAAAATCAAATAATGGGGAAGCGTTTTTTAGCAAAATCTCATTCTAAATATATATATATATATATATATATATATTTTATATATCTTATCATTAATTATTTATTTACGGTTATACATGTAATAATTTAATCTTTTTTTTTTAACTAATTATCATTATTTTATTATTGTTTAAAATTTGAAGCCTCCGGTGACGACGGCGGTACTCAAGCTGAGGCTACACTGCCAGGGTTGCATTGGGAAGATTCACAAGACCGTAACAAAGACCAAAGGTACCAAACGGCGCCGTTTCAATATTTTAATTTTAAATTTTTTTTTCATTTTTTAATAAATAAATAAATAAATGAACACTTTTTATTATAATTTAATTACAGGGTTTAAGGACATGACCATAGACAAGCAGAAGGAGCTGGTGACTGTGATTGGGTCGATGGACATGAAGGCTCTGGCGGAGACCTTACAGGACAAGCTCAAGAGGCCCGTCGAGATCGTCCCGCCCAAGAAAGAGAAGGACGCCGGCGATAAGGAACCCGGCAAAGGTGACAACGGCGGCGCCGGTAAAAAGAAGGGCGGCGGCGGTGGTGACGGAGGAGGGCAGCAGGCGGAGGCTGACGTGGCAAGAATGATTGACGAGATGAGAAGAATGGAGCAGTACATGGGTCAGCCCGCTTTCGGATATGAATACGGGTACGGGTACGGGCATGGACCGGCACCCGGGTTCGGAAATGGGTACCCGGCGGGTTTCCTGGGTGAAAATGTTCATGCGCCTCAGATGTTCAGTGATGAGAATCCAAATGCTTGCTCTGTTATGTGAGAGACTCAATTGGTTTTGAGAGAAAAAATAGAGAAAATTGTAAATTAGAGCATAGAGAGAATATTATTAAGTAGATATAGAAATTTTGGTTGGGTCTGGGTGGTGTTATGTTCTTTTTGTTTTTATTTTTATTAATTAATGTTTCTATCTACTACTACTAGTACCTAAGCTTTGTTTAATTTTTGGTTGAATTAATCCCAATATCTAGTTGGTTAACATTCGATTTTTATTATATGTTTCTGTTGCCAGTTAGATTAAATTATTTTTAATTTTTTTTAAAAAAATTAAGTAATTAATTGTTTGTGAATTGTTGTTTTCAATTCCAACAATTCAATCGAGCTGGCAACCATGCTTGAATTCTTGGCGTTGCTTTCGCATTTATATATTATTCTAAACGTTTTGTTTTGGTAAAGTTGTTTAATTTGTTTTGGTTTTTGGAAAAGGTTATCATTTTGTTGTGAATTTGTAATTTGGAGGGAGAAAAAAATTATAAGGTGAATCTTCGTTTATTCATCGGGATACGGTACGGATAAGTAGCCTTCTCTAACAACTAAAGCCAGGAAGTGGTCCAAAGTAATTGAGTTGGTAACTTTACCTATTCCATTCGGCACAATACATTAAGGACACATTTAAGATGTAAAACCACACACACGCTTGTTTTGTGCCATTTTTTGTTCAATTTTTTTTTTCTTTAAGTTGATTTAACTATTAAGTAACATTTTGAGGATATATATATATATATATGTACACTCATATTTGCATGATAGTTTGCAAAAAGAACAAGATCCTATTACGCATCTCAAAATCGCCAATGACTGCTGCTTTCTTACTATTTGATGGACTTAGGTTCAATTTGGTTTAGATTTTAACAAACTAAAAGTATTTTTTAAATAATCCGTGGGCCAAAAAATGTTTAGTGAAAATTTAAAATTATTATTCAATAATTTTTTAAAAAGTTACAGTTAAGAATTAAAATGTCAGTGTCGAAGTTTTATTTACGGATATTGTCAAAAATATTGTCGATGTCGAAGATATTCCGATAAATACCGAAATTTGTCTTAAAACTCAAAATTTTCAAGGAAAACTCTAAAAAAAAGCTAAAATAAGTGATATTATATAATTTATACAAGTTTTTATTAAAAAAAAAAAAAACAAAACAAAACCTGTTTATATTTTATAAGACAATAAAATATACGCATATAGTAGAAAAAAGATCTAATTTTGTTTTATAGAACAATCTTAAAATCAAAATATATATCACACTATTTTATTTAATACATCTCATATAAATATCTTACAAATTACAATTAATTTTAAATTACATTGAAAATAAATAAAAATCATTGATAATATAGAACAGTTCAAATACATTCAATACCAAAAAAAGTTTCAATGAGGTTAAAAATTATAAAAGAAATTTCCGTCTTGCTCCAAAATTTCTTTCAAAGGTTATAAGAGTACTTTGTAGGGATTCCAAAATAATAAATATAAGTAGTGCAAATATTTTCATTGAATACAAGTAATTTCAAATCTTTATCGATAAACTGTAGAGAGAGAACTATCATTTATTTTTGTATTCTTTATTACCATTTTTAATTAAAAAAAAAAAAAGAAAAAAAACTTAGAAAAAATTTCGACATTTTTGTCGACATTTCAAAATATTGATGAAATTATCGCGGTAATATCCATAAATATCTTAATATTAGCTTATTTTTTACCGACATTTTACCAATATCGATATATCCTCGACATTGTCGACATTTTACGGATATTTCACGGATACACCGGCAAAAATATCTTTTCACCTCATATCGATGTCGAGATTTCAAAATACGGATATTGTCGTAACAATATCGACAAATGTCGCGACACTTTAATCTATGGTTACCACCAAAAGCCAAAACTTTATGCATAAATCTATACTATCTTTTAATGAATAAATCATAATCGCTAAAATACTCCCATTTATAAGTAAAAATGCCAAATATTTAATTGAGTTTATTTTCATATCAATTTTTTTAAAAAAATATTAATATATTTAAATCATAATTGACCAAAATACTCTTCACATTAGTTATTTTAAAGTAACCAAATTGATTCTTCATTGAAATTTTAAATTTAGATGAAAATAAAGTAAAATAAAATAACTTTAATTGAGTACTTAATTTAATTGAATTTATTTTCATATCAATTTTTTTTTTCAAAAAGTATCTATATGTTTAGTACGTAGAAATATGCATAATTATAAAAAAAATTAATAAATTTTTTTTATAAATATACCTAATTATATATTGATATTTATTTTAATCGTGTTATATTTATACAATAATTCAAGTATACAATTTATAAAATATTTTAATATAATTTTTTTAAATCATAATAATTTAAAATTATAATTTACCAAACAATTAACTACTTTACGCTAGAACAGATTTTTTTTTGTCTGCACAACTAAAATTGTTTTTCTTATACTGTTTTACAAAAGTGGCCCTTAATCCTCAGCCTAAATTGGGTTGGCTCTATTGCTAAAGATGGTTGTAAAATATCCCCAACAGTTGTCTTTGTCCATTGACGTGTCTAAGCCACATAGACAAGGACATGTCACTGAAGTCACATTCATCACCGTCCACCACCAAGCAACCCTACGTAGCGTTAAACATCGAATGTTTTATACACAAAAATCCAATCAAAGACCAAAATAAACAATAATATAAAAGTGCATGCAGATCCAGAATATTCTTAGATATAGATTTTTTTTTTTTCCCCAAACAATCTTTTATTTAAACTATATCTAACAAAATTTAATTCAGCTGGCTACATACCTACCATTACACGCCAGGTTAGTTGCTTCTTCTAGTCTTTGACTACATCTATTATACCTACATCTACTATTTGGGTATCGCATTTGCCCCATACAAAAATAGGATTATAGAACTCTTATGTACGAAACAATGTTCTTTCTCATAGTTAATGTTTTTGAAGAGTCAATCTTTTACCAAATTTTGTCGTATTTAGAAATTTATGCAGATGAAAGAGTCTTTTTCTTAATTTATTCTCTTTTACATTTTCTTTCTTACTCTCTAATTGCTTAGTACGTAGATTCTATTGTAATAAAATAGAGTCAAATGAGATAAAAGAGACGGATGAACAGAGTACTACCGGATACCTATTTTATAATGTATATTATTACTAGCAGAGATTTTGATACCTATAAGCTTTATCTTACAAGGCTTTTGTTTTTTGTTTTTATTTTTCTTATTAACTCATTTTTGGGGTAATCTTATTTTTGGTTCTTTAAAGTAACCTAAATCTTATTTTGGTCCACGATATTTAAAATATTTCATATTTTACCCTTAAATTATATTTTTGTCTCTATTTTTTTAAACTCTCAAATATCATATTAATTATGCTAGCACAAACTGTATTTATGTCTCATTTTTTTTTGTCTATGATCTTTGTTTGAACAATCCTGTTATAAACCTAGAATCAAAATTAAGACAAAGAAATAATAACAATTCAAGGCAATGGTGGAGCTAGAACTTTTCTTCAGCCAGGGGCGAAGATAATTTTTTTTCTTTTAATGCAATAATGGCACAAAAAATTTTAAATTTGATAATAAATAATAAAATTTCCAAAAGACAATAAGATGCACTATATTTGTTCTTTTCGAATTTTCATCTTTTAGAAGCACTATATACCATCCTCATTGTCATATTATCCAGATAAAAATACACATATAGTGTTTATTTAAAGTTTATGATCACTTGTTTTCACTAGTTGAGAACAAGAAGAGTCTTCCCTAAGTCACATTTTTTTATCCTCAATCTTTATTTTGAAAATTGAATAGAAAATAAAAATTAAAAATGAAAGGAACTTGAGTTAGTATAAAAATATAACAATTGGCGTACTATAGTAGAGACAAAATTGGAACGAAAAATCCCAATAGAAGTAAAGTAGGAACAAAACTTATTATTAGTTGCAACTTCAAATATACATGTACTAGGAGGGCAAATTTTTTTTTTTTTTTTTTAACAAAGAGTGGTCAAGTACGAGGGAAAATCAAAAAAATTGTAAGGGATCTAATAGGAGGGCAAAATGAATAAAATAAAGTAAGAGAAGAGAGGCCCTGGCCTCACTTGCCCCAGGCTCCGCCACTGATTCAAATTTCAAGGTAGTAAAATGTGTCATTTAAAGATTTAGAGATCAAATGAGATAAAACATAGTTCATGGATTAAATATAGGATATTTCTAATAGTTAAGGACTAAATGAAACATGGACGTGTTATTCAGAAAATAAAATAAAATTTACTCCAGATTTTATTAGCTTTCTTTCTATTTATGGCCTGTTTTAAAACTTATCCGTTTTGAAGAGCTAACTATATACTTGAATTTGATGATCACATCAGCTCAAAAATGGATTTGGTACAGATCGTTTCAACAAATACTCTTTATGTCAACTGCTGCGATCATTAAATTCCATCCACAAGGCTAAGCTTATTATTTTGAGGTACTGCCTGCATTTTGAAAAGTAGTAGTATACTAGAATATTCATAGTGGTGTCACGGTAGTGAAGGCTAAAAAGTCCCCCTCATTGGCCACGTGTTATACCTTGGTTACCAACCCCACCTGTACCCAAAATAATAGCACAATTTTAGGAATCACAACGAACGTACTACATACTCATCCTCTTGTATATATAGCCCTTTTCTCCATACTGGGTTTTGTAGCATCACCGATTCACCATTGTGGCCCCTTGAAAGATACCAAGCATTAAAAAAAAAAAAAAAAAAAAAAAAGTGAAAAAAAGACCACCCCTGATTACAAAATATCTCGTCATCACATGCATCCAATCAGACTTTGACACGTTGCATAGTGAGTCACATATACTAATGTTAGTTATGTTACGGGTGTGCCTAACAGTTAATCTATAGTGTAGATTAACAGTTAATCTATAGTGTAATTTATGTAGCATTTCAAATGGAAAGCCAATAATGGAGAAATAATTAAAAGCCAGTTATGCGACTCAGAACATTTGCTTTCTTTTTAAGGTCTCGAAGTCAAATGTCGGCATAAAATTCAGACAACAAATAATATTATAGAAGCAAAAATTAGTTTAACCAATAACCTCAACACCAAATACACAAGTAAATAATAGAAAATAAATTATGAGAATAATTAAAGATTAAAGAATTTTTATAACTATGGTCAATATCCGTTAAGGCCTATTACTTAATCGCTAGGCTGTTGGCCACGATTGGATTTAAACGCTAATGAAAAATGCTGAAAATGCTTATCATTATCTAGCTTGCAGAAATAAAAAATGCTAAAGGACTCATGTGGTATTAAACTAACAGAGCTATTATTTCTATTAGTGTTAGTTCATGAACTAAGTAATACAGGTGTCCAGTAATATTACTATGCATAAATTGATGGCAATTATCCCTTTAAAATCACATTAATTAGTAACTATGTTAGCCACTTGCTCCTTAGCAGTGGCCCACTCCTTTTGCTGACTAAACATCCAGGCCTCTTGAATTATGTAACACTAATATTTATGTTAGGTGTATTTACACCTTCGTGATGAAAAAATAGATTCGTATATAAATATTATCAATATCACGTTATACGTTTAAATTTACTTAGATATCTCTACCAGCACCCGATAGTATCTGACTATGCTTGATTATGCTCGAGTATGTTTAATTGCTCGACTCTGTTCTACTGTGTTTGACTAGGATTGACTATGCATGTTCAAGTGAGATGTCCAACCGAGTCCAACCATGCTTGAGCAAGGTCGAGTTTTAGAGATTAGTGAAAGCAAATTTAGAATAATGAAACTTATATTAAATGAAAATCCTTATTTTATAAATAATTTACATTTTGTTAATTTTTTCGTCACATTCTTTATAAGAGAATCGAAATTGATTATATACCCCATTATTTAATGCTACTATTAACATCAAGTCGAAGTATGATCTTAAGCAGTAATAGCAACAATCAAACCAACTACACTAAGGCCACCTATTGGTATGAATGACCCGCAATGAGGTCCACACTTATAAATAGTCTGATTGTGAAACACGTAGGATAAAGACATGTACATAAAGATATATCTCAGCGAACAAACATACAAAATATTTAATATGATGATAGCAAAAAATTCTCCTAAGATGTAATCCTATAAACTTCTATCTAGTCCACAAAGGCCTTTTTTTTTTTTTACCCCTAAAACAATTAAGTAATGAAAATGGGAAGCAACGTTTGAAAAGTGATCACTTCAGGTCAAAAAATATGTGACCCTATCATCATACCAATAATTTGACACTAAATTGTCAACCGTGGATTGAATTAGCTAGGCCACGCCAAGCATACACATTGAACTTTTGCATTGGGTGTCCTTACTAGTAAGTGGTATATGACTATCCCTTTAGAATAGCCATCGTCTTCTAATTGGGAGAGGCAGCCATGTCCTTTCATTTGTCCCATAGCTGAGGCAGAGAATTTCCACGAATATTACATACCTCTATTTATTTGATTTATTTATTCGTTTATATATTAATTTTATTTATATTTTCAGAGGAAGAAACCGAAATCCCACAGCTACAAAATTCTCCTCTTTGTTGCCTGCAACGCAGAAAATTTCCTGGAATATACAATACAGTACGATATGGTACATCCACTATCTTTCCTTTCTTATTTTTGTTTTTCTCGAATTATTTTTTTTTTCATTTTATAATAATAATAATAATTAATGATAGTAAAATTGTGATAATGATGAAAACAAAGCAATTTATGAATTCCTATTAATGTCTATTTATTCATGGTATATGTTATATGGACCGTGTGATTGGATTAGCACTACAACATGTGATTATATGATATAATCTGATGCAATAACAACAAATAATTATCTGTCTAGTTAAAAACCAAAAAACAAAACTATGGTCTATGAATACCTTCGTAAGATAAAATAAAGTTAATTGATATCGGCAAATAAATATACTTGCCTACGACGTACGTACTTATCGTCATGAGATGGAGCATTATTAACATTGTACGACATAATAAAAATAATTAATCATAGCTAGGTCAATTCAAGAAATAAAACACTCCCAACATTGTTAAAACTACTTCTAGATTCTTATCAAAAAAAAAAAAAAAAAAACTACTTCTAGATTGATGATAATTCCATTGTAATAATTACAGTGGGGATTCAAAAAACTTTTGGACTAAAGTCGTGTGATAAGAATGTAGTGTGTAATAATTATTAAAGCATAAATCTCATCTAAATCAAAAGCCATCATGCTATGAGAATGTATCTTTGACTAAAGTTCTTTTAAATTAATATCATATTTTTTCTTTTATTCTTTTAATCAAGTTTAATTAGCTTTTAATTACTTCAAACGATTCAATTCATTTTAAGCAAAACCAATGAACTTCAAATTAATGTTAATACGTGACAATAATGTAGATTTATTTCACAACCCAAAACAGTACAAAAAGAGTACTATGAGGAGTTTTTCTCTTATTTCATTATACGCTCATGTTAATTTTTTTCATTTTATTTTCTTTTTATCTGCTAAATTACTTGGTGATTAAGTTTACAGTATTTTACAGCTAGTTAGGAAAACGAAAGAAAAAAATGTAAATCTATAAAGTAGACCCACTATCAACAAACGTATTTTTTTATGCTGAGGTATAATTTACATACCCAAAAAAAAGGAAAAAAGGAAAAATAAAGAGCAGCCACCAAGAACTTCCATGCACTAGTTTTACAGGTGCGCGTGTATTCAATTGAAAAAAAGAAAAAAAAAAAAAAGAGAAAGAAAGTAGAGAACGTGTAAAATCATGATGGATGTGCGTTGTTATTTATAGCATGCATGATGCTCATTATGATGTCACATAATGCCATGCATGACATGCCATAGCTATAGCCCATCTATTATCTTCCTCTGTATTTTGATAATTCTGCTATTTTCCTTATTTTTTTGTCTGCCTATAAGAAAGAGACATGAACCTTCCATAAAGGGTGGAAGAAGACGGGCAATAATAAAAACAGAAAACAACAAAAACACTTTTTAAAAAATTATTTCTCTTTTTGATTGGCAAAAATAATTCTTTGGCACCAGCCAAATCATTTTACACTCCTTGAAATTCCTTTTTAAAACAAATCTCATGCAAATTCAAATATTTTCTTTTTTTTTTTCGTGAGTAGGAAAATGACATGTGTCGGTGCAAATAAAAAAAAATTGAAAAGAAAATAATTATTTTTCAAATAAGCAAATAAGTTTAAAGAATATTCTATATCCAATTAAGGACCTCTTAAATAGTCAAACTCATAAAACAATGAACTTATTTGGGTCCATTTTGGGATTTATTTACGTAATAGGCAAGTAGGTGTGCTTGTTCTATAACCAAAATACGAAGAATTGTGAGAATATCAGATTCCAAATGCATGTGATCAAAGGGTTTCTTTGGAATCTTACTTTTTATTTTTCTTACCCTAATAGACGTGATGATTGCATGAGCTCAACCCCATGTGAGCTTTATGGTGGACGAGTTAAAGATGTTACCACTTTGTTTTTGTGATATACGGAAAAAAAGTGCTTTTTCATATTTTTGTTTCATGCTTTTTGAACTTCATGACTTTCCAATGCTTCTCATTTTTTTCACCTCTGGTTCATTTTCACATAATAGGTCAAGTATCTCTTGGGACTAATACTCGAGCCACCTCTTTGTTTACCACTATAATATGAGAAATTAACTATATAGTATATATGTATATTGGTGAATTGTACCCCGTTGAAATTGTGCCGAATGTCCTATCTACACGTGGTAGCTAGCTCGTTATTTTAAGTGAACAAAGAAAAATCTCTCAATCAATATGTGTTATAGTTGTTACTAACGACTCGATATTGAGTAATCAATTAACAATTATTATCACAAATAAATCAAGATCATGCTTAATTAATATGTAATTTGGTGTCGTATTTTATGACTTTTTTTGACTTGGGATGAGAGGATTCAAACTCAAAAATCTCATAAATAAAAGGAAATTTGGTTAGCATCAGACTATATGTCTATAATTACATAGCTAAAACCGTTCCCATATGTATGGATGTAATTGAGATAAGTCACGATGATTGCTTGAGGAGGGCTTAAGGCACAGATTCTTTTGGTACGTTGAAGAAACCAGTTAAAGGTCCATTATTAATTATAAAAGAGGCTGTTTTAGAGTTTGATTCCTAGGAGAATGATTACTACAAATAAAGGACAAGAACATGACCTAAATCATTTCTGTTTTTTTGGATGAAAGAATCTTCAAAGTCCAAAGTGCGTACTATCTAACCCACTTATAAATTTAACTTGCAAAAAGGGGGGAAAAAAAGTAACGGAGGAATGGTACCAATAACCCTTTCTTTAACGCAATAGTACATAAATTGCATTGTAATTTCTTTTTTTAATCAAAATAATATATATAGTAATTGACAACATAAGGATAAAGGGACAACATTGAATTGAATTAGTAGAATTTAAACTTTATAGATTCTTCCACCAAATTACCACTTGTAATTTACAAATCATTTTCAAGTTTTCGGTCAAATTATCGTTAGTGGTCTAACATAAGCAGTAAAAGTAAGGAAAAAAAGAAGAATAAACTATTGCATATTTTATTGTAAGAACAAATTATTCGTAGCTCACTAGCTCTTGAAAATATGGAAAAGAAAATGCCTTTTATGGAAAAAAAAAATTGTTTCCTCCAGAGAGTTCTTTGTATTATAGAAGATATAAAATATAATTCGTCTCGCAGATAAGAGAGAGATAAAATAGTAATTTTCTCGAACATTTTGTGTTTTATTTTGAAACAAAAAATCAGTACTTTCTTTTTCTTTTCTTTTTCTACACACTGATTTTCATGATTACTATCAAATTCTACAATTTTGACAAAATGCTGAATTACCTCAATTTTATATATTGTAAACGGAAATATTTGAGGTTAAACTTTCCTGATTCCTATGCTTTCTTCCTGAGTTGAAAAAAGGGTTTAAATTTTATTGATTTTCCACTGTCAAAAGATAAAGTCGATTCAGTGAGGGAGGGAGGGAGGGACTTAATGAGGTTGATACGGATAATTCAGTGTAGATGAGGATATGCACATAAGCAACTTGATGTACGGTATGTTGGTGCTGTGTCTTAGAAAAGCAAGGCCATGAAAACTGAAAAGACTTTTTTGGTACCGAAATTTCAAAGCTTGTTTTCCTTTTTCCTTGTTTTTTTTTTAAGCCCCTTTTTCTCACATTCACACGTTCGTCCATTTGGAACTTTGGACAGTAAAAAGCAACCCTAATGATGATTTAGGGTCCCATACCAAAAGTTTTCTAATTAATTTAGTTTAACAGCAACAATTGCTAGTTTTGTCATTCAGATCAAGAACTACCTTTGGTATCAAACGACTTATAATGGGAATTCATTGTACACTCACCACCATATTGGTAATCGAGTAATGGTCCCAAGGGATAGTAATATGGTTTTTATTAGGAAAGTCATTTAATTTGGGAGAGTATTTTCGGTCCAACACTGAATGAAAATTGTAAAATATCATCTGGAATACCATGATGACATGATGCGACCATAAGTTATTGCTCTATTACATAAGTTCACTTTATCACAATAATGACATGGTAGTTCAATCTCATTTGCAAAAGATAAAAGTGAAAAAACCTAGGTGTGTCATTTGTTATGTGTTAATACTTTATAATTTGTTTATGTCCCTAGTGAAATAAATGAAATATTTCTCATACAACAATTACTGCACCCCTTCTTTCAGTGTTGACATTGTGACACCAGATATTCCACGCTCACACCCCAAGACATTACTGCGAACCCTGTAGAAATTCAATCCAAGCCCAGCCCATAGCTCCATTCTCATAAAAGATTATATCCATTCTTCAGTAATAAACCAAGAACTTTTTTCACTATAAAAGAAGTGGCAAATAATCTATCAAATATAGAGAGAAGAAAGGGGCCAAACTTAATAATAAACTAATATTTAGAAACTTGTCTGGGATGGATTTTCATCATTATCTTCAAGGATGAGTTTCACTCCATTGTTTTTAAGGGCATTGACAATTGCCCAAACTTTGGTTCGGTTCTTAAAACCTTTCTTCTCAACCTCCTTATTTACATCAACATGAATTCCTCTTCCTTGTCCCTCTTCAAGGCCTTCCACTCTGAGCCGCATAGCCAACACCTCTCCAACAACTGTGGCAGCCTTTGCGTTGCAAGACCGACCACACTCAAGTGAGTTCTTGATTGAATGTTCAACCGTTGATGCTGTTGCAACAATTCGTCCGTTATTTCTATCTACCACATTTGCTGTAATGTACTTCAATGACATGAATAACCGCAGCACGTACCGTTTCAAAACCGTCATTCTTTGACACCTACGGCTGTTTGCATTAACAACAGGAACCCATTAGATTCAGAACCATATAGGGATGAGAAGCGTCATGTTAAGACGATTTTGTCTTACAGTTTTTGCTTATGACAACTTTTTCCTCACTACAGCTTCTTCACCCAAATCCCAACCAAAAAACTCCAAAGTAAAAGAAAAAGATAAGGAAAGACGTTAAGGCATGACGGCAAACAACTTGTGAAGAACTCCAAGGTTGTAAATATAAGGTTCGTCTTAGGTTCGACGATCATCAAGTTAGACACTGTAAGCATCATTCAAGGTAAATTTGGCCTCTCGCATAAGTACCAGCACGATGAAAAAGGACTTGGTTCATTTCTGGCAGCTAGTTCATCTAACTTTTCATCCAAGATATTGTATTAAAAGAGGAATAAATATCAGTATATTTGATAACCCCAAAAGTCAAAATAAGTAACGCATATTACAAGATTAAATTAATTCTAATTTCTTCTAAAGACTTCTTTTTTGCACCCAAATTTCGCTCTTAAAGGTCCTGTTTTCACCCAATAAAGAGCAAGAAAAAAATTGTAATCTTAAAAGTTTCTAAATGGTGATTTTGATAACTCTATGTTTTAAAATCACACCACCAAAAATGTTCACGGAATGCCCTACGTTGCTGTGGATATCTAATGGCAATTAGGTTCTTCTATTAACTACCATTAAACCAGGATAAAATGTGGAATGTGGCCAAACTGGAAGCATGTGATCACTTAAAAATGACAAACACTCAAACCAAAGTGAAGCAACTAAAAGGAGAACTCTCTTATCAAGGATTAAAAAGCAAGTTTAGCCGGCTCTAATCCTAATACGAGGACCAGCTAGGAAAAATTCAAAACAACGAAAACAGTGGGCAAGTCTAAAATAAGTGATAAAGATCTTCGAAAAAAAAAGTGAAGAATTTGGACTGTATGTATGTTTTGCCACTACAACAAAACACAACATTGCCGATTAAAACAGTAAAACTATTTCATCAACCCATCTTCAAGTTTTCTTTGTTAAACTATATGACACACTCCAATTAAGGAGAGAAGCCATCTATCTGTAACAACTACTCACATGGACATTTTATCGAACACCACATGGGCATAAGAACATTATACCAACTACAACAACACCATAATACCAATTCATCAACAACATTAACTGAATTCACCCACTTGACTGAAGAAATGAAATGGGTTGGGTAAGTCAAAATAACGCTTATTCAATATTAGAGCAACAATAACTCATAAAAGCATGAAAAAAAAAAAAGAAAATTGGATATCTTATACATATACACTGTCACCAAAAGTTTTTGTTTGACTTACCTACGGACAAGAAGAATCAATCTTTGGGATCCCAGCTGAAAGATAGCAATAAGCAACAGTAGGAAGCGAAGGCCGAAGTGGAAGAGTTGTAAAACAGTTACAGAGAGAGAGAGAGAGAGAGAGAGAGAGAGAGACAGAGGAGAGAGAGAGAGAGAGTATTCAAGAAATTAGTTCCAGGGGAGGGGAGGGATTTGCCTCTAGTTTGGGTTGACTGGTTGATATGATTGTGAGCCCACTACGAAACAATGTTCGGCCCATGGGAATTTGATACTGTACTTACAGGGGCCTCTAGGAGAATGGATTTTTGAAGGGAATAGAGGCCTATATTTTTTAGAGTATTTATAAGACATGTCCTTTTTTCACACCAATTTAGAAAATAGCCGTTTTTATACTTATTTAAAAGACTCATTCTTTTTTCATCTTATTTTGCTAAATGTCCCTTTTTAGTAAATCATTTTGACTAGAAAACTTTTGGTGACAGTATATATGTATAAGATATCCAAGGTTCCTGTGACCCAAAATAGATACGAAACCAAAACATTATAGATACAGAACTTGATCACATATTTGAATGAAAACAATATTTTTTGAAAATTAAAAAAGGAACTAATCAGTTAAAATATCTATAATTGCAATAAAGTTGTATTCTAAGCCGCCCCTAAGCCGCTCCCCCCCCCCCCAAAAAAAATAGAAAAAAAAAGAAGTACAGGGTTTTGAACATTTCAAAGAACGAAATAAACAAAAAGTAAAAACAAACCCTTCTAACCAGATACAAAAATGGTACAAAATCAATTGCGACATATACAATACAAGTATTGAACCTTAACTCAACTCTAGGATACTACTACTTCAATCAAATAATAAGCATCCACAGTAGGAGAAGTAGAAAACAACATTTGGCAACTAAGAATCTAGCAAAATTAATTCGTACTGAATTATTTGAGAACAATGTTTCTTCTCCAAAAACTAACAGGGAAAGTGAATCAATAAGACCAAGACATCAATTATTTAAGGGGACGAGAATAACAAAGCAAATAGTTTGTTCTTTTCCTATTCAACCACAAAAAAAGAGTAATGGGTTTTTCATCTTATACAAAAAGAAGAATAAATAAACTGATCACGTTGAAATTTCTCTCTATCCCTCTATTTTCTCAGCAACCAAACAGGTTAAAAAAAGTTCAAACTACAACCCAATACAACAATCCAAATATACATACAAATCTCACAACTCTACTCAAAAATCCTCATCACAAAAATCATTTCTACTTGGATAAGAGTGATAAGACACTCAAAAATTGTCTACGAGGACCCTAATCTATTTTCCAATTCAGATGCAAATGAAATTGTTTGAATTTAAACCGCAGAAATTATTTGAACTTTTTTTGGATAAAAGAATAAAGCTGATGCAGATGCAAGAGAAGAGAAAAGGAGAAGGAAACCCTAACCTGCTATAGATTGAGTCGAGCTCGTCAATTGCCGGAGCTCGTCGATGGCAGAGGAGGAATCTAATGAGTCAAGTTTCAAGCTTCGTCGATGCAAAGGAAGATTTGATTGATTCAGCTTCAAGCTTCGTCCATGGTTGGAGCTCGTCAATGGTTAGAGGAGCTGATTGGATCGAGCGTCGTCAATGGCTGCGCAGAGGAGGAAAGAGCACGGGTCTGAGTTTTGAGTAATATCCCAAAACGAAAAAAAAAAATCATTTTTCAATTTCGGCCTATTTTTTTGAGTTGGGCCTAGAAACAGTTTTGTGATACAAGCCCATCAAACGAGTATTTATTGGACTCCGTGTTTTCAAAGTTTTTGAGTTTAAAAACAGTGGATCCGAATTTGATATGAAACGGACATGTTAGGTGACTGTGCCGCTCAATAAATATAAGTCACCCAACAAGTGATCTCATGGCCATCTTAAACAATAAATTAATATTAAATAGTCAATTTTTTTTTTAATTATCGGTCATCAAAATAATTAATAATTGTATGTGATCTAATTTATCCTTATAAATATAAAAAATGCCCGATTCTTTTTTTTTTTTTTTTTTTTAAATCTTTCAATTTGTAGTCATCAAAGACATTGTTAGAAGGGTTGAAGTGAAGTTATGGGCCCATGACAAAAAAAGCCCAAATTAGACTATACTTCCGGCCGATTAAGAAACGACATCTTCATTTTTTTTGAATAGAAACGACATCTTTAAGACTTTAAAGAAAAAGAAAAAAAAAAAAAATCAGACCGACCTAACCTTTTGCCTTTTTAAAACCAAACAGGTGGGTTAAAACATAAAAAAATTGTGATTACATACGCAACTCAATACACAGAGAGCCACAAAGTGGAACTGAAGTGCCCTAGTTTTGGACTATTCAGCACTATATAACTCAGGGGACACGTGGAACATACTCTCCCTTATAAATTCTTTAGCTCTAAGGCTCCTCCTTTTTCCAAAAACCTCGAACCCTCCTCTATTTGGGTTTGTCATTAAAACTCTCTTCACACTAGATTTCACCATTCAATCCGTACCGGAAGAAGAAACCCTAGATCTCATCCCTACTCTTCCTCGATCGCCCCCAGATCCCGTCCCGTGATCTCCCAACAAGGTTCGATTTTTTTTTTAATTTAAATTTTTTGATTATGAAATTGTGAATTTTTTCTTTTTGGGGGGATGAGGGGGTTTGATTTATGGCCGATTATTGATTTTTTAATTTGTTTTTTTTGGGATTAGGTTATAAGAATGGTTTCGGACGCGAGCAAGAAGAAGGCGGCGCAGAAGAAGGCCGCAGCGGCCGCCAAGCGAGGTGGCAAAGCCGCGGCGGCTGCTTCGTCGAAGGCGGCGGCTGAGTCGCAGAATGGAGTTGATAAACTGGCGGATGGGGTTGGGGCGATTCAGATTTCGGATCGGACTTGCACTGGCGTGCTCTGCTCGCACCCTCTTTCTAGAGATATTCGCGTAAGTTTGTTGAATTGATTTGATTATTGGGTTTTTTCCTTTGATTTTTGAGTATGGTTTAGATTACGGGAGTATAAATTTGTGACAAAATTGTAAATTTTTTTATTTGGTTTGTATTTCTAAACTTCTTTCTGTTATTTTGGGTTATGTTGCGTGCAATTTCGGTATTTGCATTCTGAAACTGTCATGCTTTTGGTACATAAATTAGGTCTTCGGGAGCTAATTTGTATAGACTTTTTCTGTAAGAGAATTTTGGGCAATTTATAATATATTCATTTTATGTATATATATTTTTAAAGATTTTATTTCTTTTTTTTTTTTTTTAAAAAAAACAAACTATGTAGGTGTGTTTTATTTATTGGATATTCTGCATACAAACTTGGATGGGATCTTATATTTTGTGAAATACAGGAAGATTATAATAGTCCTATTATGAGTAATATTGATGGTGAACTCTATTATTTATACATTGCAGATAGAGTCCTTATCAGTTACATTTCATGGGCACGATCTCATAGTGGATTCTGAACTTGAGCTCAATTATGGCAGGTTAGTCCAAGTTTCTTAATTTCAGTATCATACTACTTGTAGCTGGATTATTTGAGTGTATGTCGGACAATTTAATTTTTTAAAACCTCTAATAATCTTCTCAGGCGTTATGGTTTACTTGGATTAAACGGGTGTGGTAAATCTACACTTCTCTCGGCGATTGGGTGCCGAGAGCTTCCAATCCCTGATCATATGGATATATATCACCTAACCCGGGAAATTGAAGCTTCTGACATGTCTTCACTTGAGGCTGTTATAAGCTGTGATGAGGAGAGGATAAAATTGGAGAAAGAAGTTGAAATCTTGGCAGCACAGGTGTGTTCGTGGCGGAAGAAATGTAGTTCTTAGAGCTTCCTACTTAAGTTAATGTCTGTCGTGACTTTTTATTTTTATTTTTAGGATGACGGAGGTGGTGAGCAGCTGGAACGGATTTATGAGCGTCTGGAAGCCATGGACGCATCCACGGCTGAGAAACGTGCTGCTGAGATATTGTACGGTCTTGGCTTTAACAAGGAGATGCAGGCAAAGAAAACTAGAGATTTCTCGGGTGGGTGGAGGATGAGGATTGCATTGGCCAGGGCACTGTTTATTAATCCAACCATTTTGTTGCTTGATGAGCCAACCAATCATCTTGGTAAGCAATACTTGCATAGACAACTTGCTTTGTGAGACAAAATTGTGATAAGATTTTGCATATTAAAAAATATTTCTATTTTAGGATTTCTAATTTTGATTTTTCTTTGCACCTGTGGTTATTGTTCTAGTTTATAAGGAGTTTATAAAATGGTTAAGCTGGATTACATTTTCTTTAACTTAAACTTCTTTTTCTCCTGATGAAGGGCTAAGAGCGAAGAGTGGTAGCTTGTACTTATAGGCTCATAATAGCCTGCGTTGCAGTTCAACCATGTTGACTACAAATTTTCCTTGTATTAGATTTTTATTTCTTGCTTTTCATTTTATTTTACTTTTGCCGAAAACATGTTTTTGACATTTAAATGCAGAACAGGATAGTTTTAAAAAACACTTTTCCACGTCGTGTGCTTGCATTTTTTAAATCTTTTTGCTCTGTGTTTTCACACATGCCGAGAGAGTATGCAAACAAAGTGATAGAGGACCTGTTTTATTCCTTGTGGCAAAATACTCTTTTCTCTCGCTGAATGACATCTTTAGATTTATTGGATCTCTATCTCCAGTATTGAAATCTATGGATATTCAGGGCTGAAATTTGGTAGTATTTTTTTTTTCAATCCCTTGTTTTGGCCAAGCAAATGTTTTTCAATAAATTCACCTTATTCTGTGGCATATTCATCCCCGCCTGAATGAGGGTCTTGTACTGCAGTATCAGCGATTACTTTTTTTCTGCCATCCCCGGATGGTGTACTATTTGGGGTTTTAGGGTACTTTCCTTTTGCCATCCCCAGATGATGTTCTATTTTATTTTATTTTTTGTTTTTGTTTTTCATATTTTTTTAATGAAAAGCAAGGGGTTTTCTTTGTCTATTGGTCTACTGGTGTTGTTATTCTATTAGTACTGTCTTTGTTTGTCATGACATATTCGACTTTGATTACTGAAGTGCTTAAATTCATTTGTTGCAGATCTGGAAGCTTGTGTGTGGTTGGAAGAGACATTGAAGAGATTTGAACGTATTCTGGTTGTGGTTTCACATTCTCAGGACTTCCTAAATGGGGTTTGCACAAACATCATCCATATGCAAAACAAGAAACTGAAGCTTTACACTGGTAATTATGATCAGTATGTTCAGACACGTTCTGAACTCGAGGAGAATCAAATGAAACAGTACAAGTGGGAGCAGGAACAGATTGCTTCAATGAAGGAATATATAGCACGATTCGGGCACGGATCAGCAAAACTGGCTCGCCAAGCACAAAGCAAAGAGAAAACTCTGGCAAAAATGGAGCGTGGTGGACTTACTGAAAGGGTTGTGAGAGACAAGGTTCTTGTCTTCCGTTTTATTGATGTAGGAAAGCTCCCCCCACCAGTGCTTCAATTTGTTGAAGTAACGTTCGGTTACACACCTGAGAACCTAATCTACAAGAACATCGACTTTGGAGTTGATCTGGACTCACGAATTGCCCTTGTTGGACCCAATGGAGCTGGAAAGAGTACGCTGTTGAAGCTGATGACGGGGGATTTAGTTCCTCTTGATGGCATGGTCCGACGACACAATCACCTTAGAATTGCTCAATACCATCAGCACTTGGCTGAGAAGCTTGACATGGAATTGTCGGCTTTACATTATATGATGAGAGAGTATCCTGGAAACGAGGATGAAAAGATGAGGGCTGCAATTGGCAAGTTTGGCCTGTCAGGTAAGGCTCAGGTGATGCCTATGAAGAATCTTTCAGATGGGCAAAGGAGCCGTGTGATCTTTGCTTGGTTGGCTTATAGGCAGCCTCATCTGCTTCTANTCGACTCACTGGCTGAGGCGTTGAATGAGTGGGATGGAGGTTTGGTTCTTGTTAGCCATGATTTCAGGCTCATCAACCAGGTTGCCGAGGAGATCTGGGTATGTGAAAATCAAGCTGTGACCCGGTGGGAGGGTGGTATAATGGACTTCAAGGCGCATCTCAAGAGAAAAGCTGGTTTATCTGACTGAAACCAATGTAATAGTGCTTACTGTTTGTAAAGATTGGCTTCATTCTGTGTTTGACGATACTTGGCAGAGTGTCTTCTAGATATGGGATTATGACGAAAGCCAAAGAGTCAAACGAGTGAGTTTATGGAGGCTTGGTTATTATTTCAGGCCTCCTATAATGAGCCCAGCTATGCTATGCTCGGTTAGTAGTTGGTTTTTTTTTTTTTTTAATTATTTAGATTTGCACTATTTTTTCTTTCTTATTAATCGAGTCAGTGTGTTCACACCGACTCGGAGCTTTTTGTTTGTTAAACGATATAGTGTTGTACTTGAGAGCATAATTATTATATTAGCTCTTCGAATTCAGAGTTTTATTTAAAGAATGATGCTTTGCATTAATAGACTCGGATTGTTGGATTCGTTTTCTACTTTCTTTGTTCTCTTTTTGGCCATACGTGAAACTTGTGTTGCTGTGGCAAATTGGTTGCTTTGAATTCATGAGTATAGTTAAAAAAAATAACCTAGTCTAATTCAACCATTGGCTCATAATTATTTATATGCCGTCCGTTTACACTTATGAGATCATATTGTGACAGCAGAAAGTTCTTATCTAAGCAAAGCAACTCTCTAAGCCAAGGCTTTTTTTCCTTGGTGCAAATATAGGGGAAATTGACTGACATGAATAGTAGTAATTTGGAGTAAATGAATTTTTTAGAAGTGTTTTTGAAATTTTTTTTTTAGGACTATCATAGTGGTGTGTGACCTTAACAGTAAGTCAGTAACAACTTTAAGGAAAAGTCACTTGATGACGAAACACTACTAGTCAAAGTTACATTTTCCCTTCAGCTGGTACGGTGTGACTTGAAAACAGAAGATATGTCTAGCAGGCTGCGGGATTGAATCAGGAGGGTTTTTCCACCCAGAGACGTAGTGACCAAATAGACCTCTCTTTGTAGCTGGCTGCAAGAAAAGAAAAGTCATGTTTCAAATCACCCCTACAAGAGTTATTTTAGTATAAATTACTACAATTTATTTCAATTTCTCATATTTTAGTTCGTCAAGTAGTAGACGAGACAAACACTACTTAGTTTGGAAATACTGTCGAGAAATTTACACATACTATCCATTTTTATACTTTATTTTCATAAATACCCGTTTTTACAGTATACATTTCATATACAAAATATGAGTGGTCTACATTTATAATGTAAATTTTTACTTATGAGATATATATTTCATGTGTAAAATATGAATGGTATATATTTATAATATAAATGTTTACTATGGTTTTCATTTTTCATTTTAAATTTGACGTATGATATACATTTTGACACATGTGCTAATTTTAAGTGTAATTTTTATTCATGAAATATATGCCACGATATATATTTCGTAACGTACGCTTCAGCATTCTACTTTCAAGTTGACAATCAAATTGAAGTTGTTAACCAAAATTTAAGTGATTTGCTTTGATTTTTGGTAGGTGATAAACTTGGGAATTGAGATCTTATAATTCACTTATAACAATTCTGTCAATCGATCGACTGAAAAGAATTCTTTTGAGATTGTTACTTAATTTTTCACTTATCAACCTGTTGATTTGATTCCTCTGCTTGTTAATTATCGACCTTCCAATTCAGCTCAAGATTTTGTTGATCATATTCGTAATTTACATGAAGATATTCTACAAAAAATTTCTATTGATCTCCATTGTCGACGTCAAGAATTTAACGAATGTGATTATTGATGAGCCAAACAACAAACTAACACCAAACTCATTTTTATCTCCCTATAACTATTCTAGTAAACTAGTACAATGGCAAGAAAGAGTCGAACTCATACAGAACTCATATTATTATTAAATTGAACTACACTAACCTAAAAAATTATCAATTAAATGAGGGTTTCAAAGTTACAAATGAAAACAAAATAGAAATTAATAAAAGTAAATCCTGCAAACTAATGCCTTAAACTTAATAAATGATGAACCGGAGAAATTTTTTTTTTCCACCAGTAGACAACTTCCAACTACCCACCAATTTCAAATATTAACTATTCTTCAAAATCATTGATCCTAGAGAGTTTACAAATGCATCGCTTTCTTGTCTCTTCTTAATTTATATTTTATCTAGACTAACACGGAAAAAAATGTCTTCCTATTAGATTATTCAGGCAAACACTTTAACATTAACCTAATAGATGCATTAAGCTGAGAGATTGATTAATCTAGATTCTAATGGTAGATGCATTAAGCTGAGAGATTGATTAATCTAGATTCTAATGGTAGATGCATTAAGCTGAGAGATTGATTAATCTAGATTCTAATGGTGCAAACGCAGATCATACCTTAGGCTATGTTCTTCTCGACAACTAACATATCTAATGAATATATCAATCATAGATTTGGTACCAAATAATTCAAATAAGACGAACATCCATTCAAATTCTAGCATAAGAACAATATATTGATCATTCAGTTGTGCACCCAAATAAACCAAAACATCATTCATAATTCAGATCACAATAGAAGAACATAACATCTTGAATGAATAGCTAATGAATTGAAATAAAAACACAGTCAGCTGTACATCATGTCTAAGGCTTCAAAATAGCCCTTAACCAAATAAAACCTAGCATAACATGTTTATAAAATTGAGCAAACAAAACATAATGCTAGATAATTGAATTAAAAGGAAAAGGAAAAGAAGATCTCTGGAATTGAGTGAAGGCGGTTGGTGAAATCTCTAGTTGAAGTTCATCCTTGTCTCCTTACTATTTCAACCTTCCATCTCCCTAAGTGTTTTTGAGTAAAATTGAGTCTAACCACCTTTTCTTCTAACTTAGAGGCCTTTATTTATAAGGGAACTATATTAGGAAGCATGTAAGGGCTAAACTCGGATGAATTCGAAGTCCAATTAAGTTAAAAACCTTAAAACGCTAAAAATCTACTTCATTGGCACTGGGCTCATGAGAATTAGTGCCGCATCTCATAATTTTTATCCCAAATTTCTCTAGCATGTCAAACCACGAGTGTCGCAGTGCTAGAGCTCAAGTTTGCTTTTCGTATTTTTTTTTTTCATTTTTTTTCACTCCAGTCGTCCATTAGAACTTCCAAATGCTAGAGGACACGACTCCAAAGGACTAATGAACCCCTCGTGCTAAACCCCTGGTTCTCTCAGTTTGCATATTTCTTCCATCTTTTCTCTATTTTGAATCATTCCCAATCCATTATTCTCTTTTTCCTCAGAATTTACCTAAAATACAGAAAGTAAGATAAGTATCATGAAAATATCAAGAAAACTAACAAAACCATGTAGATAAATGACATAAAACATAGATAAAATTGACACTTATCAATTATGTTGTAGTTCACATTGCACCTAAGCATTTTCCTAAACATGTTACGAAAAAGTCGTATGCCCATTATATCGGTCATTTTCCTGTCTTGTATAAACTTGGTACAAATGCTTATATGTTGGACTTTTTGATTTATCCATCAGTCCCATATTCAATATTTCTGATTTTCACCATATCATGGTACTTTTGAGACGCTTGTGCTACTTTCGTCTATTTTGAATTCTTCCACCAAAGTTTCTCTAGTTCCTACTTGTTGATGGAGGTTTTATCAACAATAAATTTATGAATAATCAAGAGATGTGGCTTGTGTAAATTGAAGTAAATAATCAAAGCAAATAAGG
>JXTB01000079.1:520847-542923 GCA_002914805.1 Parasponia andersonii
TTCCTCGCTAAATGGCGACTGGCGATACCCATCAGCGAGCTCGTCATCCCAGCCAGCAAGTGCATCTAATGCGATCCGTAAATTGTGAACGTCGATGTTCAGAGGGAAAGCATCATTCCTTGCTGGTGGTATGAGCGACCTTCGTTCGTTATCTTGTTTCGCAGCGGGCTAGTCGGGTAAGGTCTCCTGCGTCCTATGAGAGGAATCCAGTGGCATAGTGCGACGAGACCGGATGTGGTCGCTATGATGCGATACAGATTGACCATGATCACGTCTTTGCTCCAAGTACTGCCTTAGGTCAGCGGGATCTTGTCTTGACTCCTTGCTGATTCTTTCGAAGACACTTCTCGAGGATCGTCTTTGTTCACTGCTCAAGCGATCCTGGTCGTTGTTGGATTTACGGGAGGGCTGTGTACGACCTCGGTTCGTACTCGAACTCTCCGTACGAGACTCTAGAGGCAAGTCTGCGACCTTGCCTTTTCCTTTGGAGGTGCGTTCTTCACGACGCTCCTGCTGAGTTCTTGGCTGGTCGCGTCTTCTCGTCTCGAGAATCTATATTCCCTTCGCAGGTAATTGAGCAGGACGTTCTTTGGGACGTTCATGTTGTGGTGGAGTCACCATCTGCCCTTCAGCAAGTCGTCGCAGAGTGTCGTTGATCTGGTTAGTGACTTGCTGGAGGTTCACGAGCGTTTCCTCCATGCGATCCTGTCTTCGAGATAGGTCCTCTGTTGCCGTCATAGTAGGCTGTTCTGGGGCGGGGTCTGCCTGTGTAGCAGCAGTACTCTGAGGTTGATTTTGGCTAGTCCCGGCGGCTCTGGTAGTGTTTCTGGTATTTGCCATTATCGAAAAGGTGGAATTTGACAAATATTTCTGCCGGAATAGCCCTCCTTCTAGTGCCAATTGTTGATGGAGGTTTTATCAACAATAAATTTATGAATAATCAAGAGATGTGGCTTGTGTAAATTGAAGTAAATAATCAAAGCAAATAAGGAGAGAGGGATTTATAGTGGTTCAGCCCCGAAAAAGATGAGCCTACGTCCACTGTTTTCTCACTATAATGATGAATATTCAAGGTTACAATACTCAAAAGCTATTGAAGAATACTAAAGAATTAGACTACCCAAAGTTTGGATACCCTAGGTGCGTATTTGCTCTGACTTCTATTCTCTGTGACTTGTTTCTGCCCAGAATTGGTTATGATTTCTTCGGAACATAAAGCCCCCTTTATATAGATTGTAGTGACCTTATGTCCCAAGGTTCCCTATGCCTCTAGGATCCTAATTGTATAAACGGGTAACTATACAATTGGGTAACATAAATTAAATAACAATACAATTGGATAACTACTCGAAAAGGATAACTTAGTTAATCGCAAATAGGAGTCTTCAGTTTCCCTTTCCTTGTAGGTTTCTTCCACAGCATTTACCTATTTCCCTCTTCTTGTAGGTTTCCTTTATAGTGTTTTCGTGTTTCCCTTTTCCTATAGGATTCCTGTTTGTTAAGGAAAACTGGACGGAGAAGGTCGCACAAAAACCTGCGGAAGAGGTCGCATATAAGCATCACGGAGGAGGTCGCATATATCCTTCTTGGAGGAGGTCGCATACCTTAGGATTTTAGACCGCACAACACTACTGTTAATGTTGTTCCTAATGAATTCATTATCGATGTCTTGGAGGATGAGTTTTGTTACTTATTCGGATGATGGTTTTCATCGGATTTCTTGTTTGTTAGAAAGATCTCCCTCTTTTACTGATGATGCTTCGATCATTGAAGAAGAATTTCATCATATTGGTCTTGTTCTTTTGGAGCACTACTTGGGAGAATTACTTGCCAGCGTCAAGTTCTTTTTAGTTGAGAAGCCCTTTACGTATCTATACTAGGCGCAAATGTAGAAACTAGTAATATAATATTTTTACTTATTTTATTAGGTTTATTTTAATTTTAAGTAACTAGTTCATAGTAAATCGCTTATATCAATTGCTTGCTTTAGTATATTTTTCTAGTTTGTGTCCTATGTTTATCTATAAATAAAGCTCTATATTCTCATTGTAATTTAGCCTTGATTAATAAAATACAAACATTTAGAAATTCTCTCTCTCTCTAAATTCTCTCTTGTTCTTCTCTGTTTTTCTCTAAAATTTCTTTCTTTCTTTCTTATTCCCCTTTCTTCTATTTTCTCATCTACTGCTACATCAAAAAGGTCACATATCTATACTGCGAGGTAGATCACACATGTTATATTGAGAACAACATGTGATCTGGTGCTTTTCTTCTTATTCGAACTTGACCTTCCCTAGTTGGCATTGACCACCGAGAATCGCGACTTCAATCGATTGTTGATTTAAGATCGTACACTAACAAATAACATATAAAGGATGCAAAAGTTGTATACTTTATCTAACTCTATTTCCCATTATGGGATTCATTACAAATTAGTAAAATATAAATGCACGGCTTAAATATCTATTCTTAAATTGAATGGATGATTGGAGTACTACCATTATTCGAACCTTATAAATGGTTTATCTCAATTAGTTGGGTGTTATGTGTTGGTTGGAATGTACAATTACAAATTATACTCAAACAATCCCGTGTAAGTGCACACGATAACAAATAATATTAAAATAGAAGTAGAGTGTCGAACCTACGAGAATTAATTTCTAATTTAATGCTAAGTATCAAAGTTATCTTAACGCTAAATTTATCTAAAAAATCAATATATATATTTTGAAGAAATAAAACAAAGCAACCAAGCCAGCATGAAAAATGAATAAAAGATAAATCAATAAGAAAAATGTCTATGTTTACTAATTCTCTAACTATTCTCTTGTTATGCTATTTTATAATTTCTCTCTTAAATTAATTAATCCACTAGATTTGTCAATCGAGAATTCCAATGTATTCACAAACTCCTTTCCAAGAGATAAGTGAAAATACTTAGACAAGCTAATATGTTACTCTTAATATAAATTGACTAGATTCATTAAGTTTAGTTATTCTCACACAAAGGTTACACAGGTCACATATGTATATTCTTATATTATATAAACTCACCTCACATTAGGTGATCTTATGTTATTCTACCTATGTCCACACCTAAATTCTCATTCCCAAGTTCATAAAGATTTTACTCAACAATCTATTTAGTGATCAATTAAATAGAAACAATAAGTATAAGGTAAAACAAATAACTCAACAATGGATTTGATTAATGAAAGATGAGAGAAATAAATAAATATAAAATACTAGGTTGGTTTATATAGTAAAACTAGACAAAGAAATATTAAGTTCATAATATAAATTAAGAACAATGAAATTATAATTCAATGAATTCAAAAAAATACAAAGTCAAAGAGAAAAAAGTTATAGAATTCTCTCTTAGAAATGTACGAAGGTGTTGAAGGAGATTGTCAAGTTCCTCCTCCTAGCTTAGCTCTTGCTCCCTTGAATTCTCTCTCTAGGATTTGCTTTCAATTATACTACTCTTTACATATGAAAAATACAAAAAAAAATTCATAAGAAAATAAAGAAAAGTTGGTACGAGCAAAGGATAATATTGATATTGTAGAGGAAAATATAAAATAGAGGATTAGAACTTGTATTCTTCTTCTTCTTTTTCTTCCTCTTTTTTTTTTTTTTCTCCTTCTATGGTTGCCTCCTCTCTCTCTATCCCAATATGCCTCTTTCAGCCCTAAAAATAGGGTTTTAAAGAGGTGGTTCATACAAATCTAAGGCAAGTCAAATCTGGACTTTTGGATCGTCAAAAAATTGATTTTGGCCGTCAATTATTGACTCAAGATGTAGGAGGTGGCACCACAGTGCCAAAACTACCTGAGAGTTGGTGCTAGGGCACCACTTTTTTACTGTTTAGAGCCGCTGCTTCTCGGATGCGCTATTTCTTCGTTTTAGTTCCGATTTGCCTAATTTTTATTGCATTATGACCGTATTGGATTTAACTTCAATTTCAATGGCTTGAAAAACTCATTTGTGAGGCATAAATTCACCTTTTTTTTTAGTTAAACACCTTTGTTTCATTATTTTATCAATATAAACAAACAAAACATCAAAACAACCTGAAAAATATTTGAAACAACTTAATTCAAATAAGAACATAATAAAACTGAAGGCATAATAGCACTAGATAATTCCAATTTTATGAAGTTAACGTTATGCAAATAGTGACAAACAATTCTTTGATTAAAAGTGCTATGTTTTATTAATTGGCGTGGGATCCCCAATGTTTTGTCAATTGTCACTTAAGCTTTATTTTTTCTGTTAGTATTTAGAGGATATATGTAGGAAATTAATTCGAAGAAACATTTATGCCCAAATCTTTTTAATGATTGTGACACATCGTCTTGATTATAATCATTAAATAATAATTGTTTCTTTCTATATATCATATTCAAACCACATATATTATGAATTATACTAGCACATACTTCCAAAAGGTTTATATTTTTCTTACCAAATGGACTCGTATTAAGTTCAAAGCTTGATTACTAATTTTATACTAGTTTTGAAGTTGTACAGAAATAATTTTTGTTTCGAAACACAAATTGATGATAGTATTTTTGTCAAAGAGTAAAAGTTAAAACTATTACAAAAATATCAACAAATAATAAATAAGGTTATATAAATATAACGAACATATATAATAATTTTTTTACCAAAATTTTGCTTTAACAACAAATGTGGTATCAAATTGGAATCGTCCACAAATCAACAAATCCTGCAAAATAATAACAATATTATCAGTCTAGGCCTGTGTGTCATATAATTTCCTTAAAACTTATTTCGCTTTCTCCCTTAGAGTACTTGAGGATTATAATAGTATCAGTATCCTATGGGATACAACGATAAAGAGCTAAAAGGCAAGCACTAGACTTCTTCTCAGGTGAATTGGATTGTTATGAACTCTATCACAGGTAAAACTCTAACTATGAACTTCCTAACACTTGAAGAACTAAGAATAGATTGTAAGAAATCTTGGCAGAGGGAAGAACTAGAGAGAGAAAGAGAAGGCAAGAGAGAATAAGGGGAATGCTTAGATTTAGTATGTAGAAATGAGAGGAAAACGTCTCCCTATATAGGCTCCAAGGGGGGACTAGTTAGCAATTCCAAAAGGTAAAAAAAATATTTTTCATTTAAAGCAAAACCTTTTTTTAGCTATTATCATAATTGTTACAAATTTTTTATTGCCATTAAATTGTTACTCATGTTTTAAACTATATAACTACTAGAACAATTATATGGACTTAATGTAAAAAAAAAACTGAAAATGTTATTCAATTTTTATGTTGGAAAAGATAAATAAAAATGTGCAAAACAAAGCCCACGTGAGGTAGGCTTGAACGGGCCGACGTTCGTGTCTGCGAGATGGACTTGTACGCAAGCCCATGGGCTTTCGTTGAGAACTAGGATTTGCATCTCCCCCTGCACCTATGCACAATCTTATAACTAAGATTTTGGCAAGCATATTTTAACACCTTTTTGTCTTTGTATATTTCCAATATAGGACAAGCTTTCATGCTTTCTTTTTTTCATTTTCTCTAACTCTATGGGTGTACTTTGAGTTTCAATTTCTCATTCACTTAGGTTCTATTTTAAGTATATAAATATATAATTTCGAAATATTAGTGGAGAAGAATAAGAATCCATCATAACTCATCAAAATTCACTTAAGTTCTATTTTAAGTATATAAATATATGATTTCGAAGTATTAGTGGAGAAGAATAAGAATCCATCTTAACTCATCAAAAATATAAAGTGGATCCCACTTATTTTTATACCTCAAAATAGAACTTTATAATGGTGTTGAAACACCATTTTCCAATAGATCCATCAAATATTTGTATATTTTCTTTTATTAAATTTGTATGTATTAGTTGGACAAAAAATATTATCGGGATTGGGCTACTTTCAAGTTTCAAGAATTGTATGAAAATTGTAATATGATTTATTTATTTATTTTTCACAAAAGCTTGTACATGAGAATTCTATATACACATCCAATTATGTTGGCACTAACCTCCAGAGAGTATGCTACACAACTTGACTCATTATTAAATTTTTAGGTAAATATATTGTTCTGAGGTATTCTTTTGTGATTTAATTAAAAAAAATTAATTAAGTATAAAAGACTTAATAATTAGGATAATCAAGGCAATAATAACAATGCAGAAAATGACGTGGAAATCGGATTACACTCCAGAAAATTACAGGTATCTTTGACAACACAACCTGCAAGGCTGCAAGTAAATAGTTGTGGGTAGTTTCAATGATCATCATCATATATTAGATAGCCAATGTTTCTGACATAGGTGATACCAATAATATGCTCAGACACAATTAAAAGAGTTGTTAGGGTTTTTGACATGGGTAATTCCATCCATTCAATCAGAAATATAAATAAATAGTATTAAAAAGAAATAATTATAAAGTTAGCACTTTGATATAGGTGATTCTAGCCATTTTGTCAAGGATAAAAGAAAAATAAAAGTGTTAAATAAAGGTACCAGTACAAGATTAGGCTATAAGATAGTTAGATTTCTAACAGAGGAGTTAGAACTTTTCCATGATGTCAAAGATGAATAGAAATATAAATGACAAGAATTTAACACAGGTGATTGAATACAATGATCAACAACACATCCTGTGGATTATATAAAATAATATAGTTAGCACTTATATTAGTTAAAGAGCACCACAAAATAATGGAATATAAGAAAATGGTTAGAAGAGTAGACATTATTCCTAAACCTTATAATAATAATAATAATAATAATAATAATATATATTTATATATGTGTGTGTGTTAAGATAAATGGCGGTGACTAAACTTGTGACCAAGTTTAGTTAGATAATGAATGCATGATGATGAAACTGATATTGATACTATAAGTAGAAGAATTAAACTGAGGGATGTAGAAAATTATACTGGAAGTGATTAGTTGGTGTGGCCTAAAACGAAACTAAGGGATGAATGAATTAAGGAATATAAAATGTAAGTTTTAAGGGAATAATAATAAAAGGAAGAATATAGCTCTGTGAGATTAAGAAGAAAAAAAGTAAAGAAAAGAGTTCATACGGCTAATAATGGAAACACAAGTACTTTATATCATATTGATCTGTCCTCCTTTACAAAACAACTGCTATATATGTATATATAGATGAGGACATAAGTCCCTTACAGCCTCTTAAAAGGACAAGCATGATAATTGATAAATAAGTGACACCTCAGGTCATGAAGTGTCATGTTATTGCTTCTTACACTACTACAAAAATGGTGTTTAACAGCAGTTAATAACCATCATTATTTATCTTTTCACGGCTGTTCATAATTGCTGTTAATACAAGCGCCATTATATAATGGTACTTTTAATAGCGGTTAATAACTGCTGTAAAAAATATATCAATTAGGTAGTTCCACATTAACTACCATAATTGATCCCATGCCAAAACTATTTAACGATGGTTCCAACTGCCGTTAAATGTTATCTTTATCGGGAATCACCGTTAAAGAGGTCAACTCTAGAGAAAATGGTGCCATGATGCTAGGAGGTAGCACTGTGATGCTTAGTCTCTAGGATTTTGCCTTTAACAACAATTCCATTAGAACCATCGTTAAAGGCATTTCCCAAAGGGAACTTTCTTCCTTTCCCCTGGGCAAATTATACAATTCACACAATCAAAACCTGCAGAAACACATTCTCATTCGACTTTACAAATATCCAAACCAGGATACAATCACAAATATGTATATACACTAAATTAGTTCTAATACAGAGACAAATATAACTCAACATAGGCATATCACTAATACTAAATAACCTAATAACCTTATTATCAAGCATATATCACTAATACAATTCAAAATTAGACTACGAATTAGATTAATAACCTAACACTTGAGCAAATCACTAATACTAAATAACCAAGTCCAAGAGTTTTGGTTAGGTCAAGACCAATCATATATAATTGGTAATGGTGAAGACTTATTCTTTACACATTGCATTGATATTATCCATTAAGTATATTTCTTGACAGCGACACTACAAGTTTATAAACACATATCAAAATTAATACCAGTGTTTAGAACATACATGTGAACTTAATACTATTATACAAATAAAGTGAATTATGAAGATACTTATATTTGATCCAATATAATCTACCAAACTATTATCCATTACTAAGTCTCGCATTATGTACAAGATATAAAATCTACATTCCACATAATTAGGTTGAGATAAATACTGTGATTAAATGAGAACTACAGTTAAAATATATAAAATTCAAAACATGAAATACATACTATAATCATTATATCTCATATTAATTGCATACCAATGTGGACCACTTTTTTTTCCCTCTCTTTTGCTTGTCTATATTACATATTTGGAATGCACTAAAACAAAACACATGTTATAAATAGTAATAGATCAATTAGATAAGCATATATATTAAGTATATTATACTATAAAATATACTAACCAATTTATGAGATTTTAGGCATTTTGTCTTAATCGTTGTCAAAGTGGATCAAAGGAATAAATATTTTCTTGGGGTACATTAATCACCATTAACATCCAATATTGTCTATTAAATAAAAGACCAAACATAAATATAATAAAATATATATAACTCAACTACAACTTATGAGGAAAAGAAAGAGAATATTTATCCAAGATTATAAGGAGCTAATAATAGCATTCCTTTGCTCGCTACATGGAGTTATTGTGCAAAGTCATGTGGATGACTATCATTCTTGGCATTGGGAAGTTTAGATACAACGACAAGATCAATAAAAGCAAATAAATGCAAATGTTCCAACCTTAATAGTTAATTGTATAAGAACTTAAGTAGGAATCAAAAGTATACAATATGTGAAATAATAAAAATAAGCAAAAACTGTAGAGAAAAAAACATATTAGTCTACTTACTTGATATACATCGAGACATATTAGTCTACTTACTTGATATACATCGAGATGCATGTAGTACAAATCTCTTGGAAAAGAGAAAAGTACATTATGTCCTCCATTTCCAAATAAAGTGCATGCTTTTCAATCCAATATATCTCTTTGTCCATCGGAATTGTAATATTAAAATTAATGTTGAATGTTAAAATTGTTGAATATAAAGTCTTCAATATCAGGGGAAGATAAGGAGTTTGTGTAGGAAACTCCACGAGCCTAGTACTAGATAGTGATGAATAAACCGTTTCTTTTTGTTGAGGTTGCATCACGGGCTCTATAGGTGGTAACATATTTTTTTTCCTTAGTGCCTATAATTTCAATTAGTTAGAAACATCTATATATGTATAATATATAAATTAAGTATAATTCAGTAAGAATTTAACATTTTACCTCATCATTAGCCATGTATCCCTCGGAAACATATTCTTTTCTAGTTCTTTTGTTAGGAAATTTTTATGTATAGGTTCTCCATGCCATATCTATCTCGTATAAGATGTATCTACTTCATTAAAGAATAAATGCCTACTTACATATATCTTTCATATAATTAATGTTACCACACTTAATACTTGACATGGAGTTATACTAGGATCAACACTATTTTATTTGGTAAATCTTGATAAATGTGCAACTCCATCTTTGTACTCTTTTGACAATCTACTATTTGACATCAAACTTTTATCCATTATTAATTACTAAAATTTCAACTAAAATTTGGCAGTGTTTCCCTTAAAAATTGACTAACCCCCTACAAAAAAAAAAAAAAAAAACAATGCAGATCACCAATCTATACTTCAAACCAACTCAATGTATCATATTTCATCTTTGTAAACCTCTAAATTCAACTCAATTTATACTTTCTATTACATTAATAATATTAGTAACTTAACAACTAACTAATTTTGTTAATGCTTTTTTTTTTTTCCAACTAAAGATTATGTAAATTCAAAATATTATCTATTTAAAATTAGTAACTATATAATCTATCAAATAAATGATAATATACACTTATTACATGTTGACGGAGGTTTTGTCAATAATAAATTTAGAAAAAATTATGAGATGTGGCTTGTGTGAAAAGTGTTATTAATCAAAGTAAATAAAGAGGCAAAGATTTTATAGTGGTTCATCCCTAAAAAAGATGAGTTTACATCCACTGTTTTTTACTATTTTCTAGAGAATTACAAGAACTCAAAATTACAATGTGTTGTCTGAAAAGAAGAAGAAAACACTCTTAAGAATTCCTCAACCTCTCAAATCAGAAAAAGTCCTCTATTCGGAAAAAATCCTCTCTTCGGAAAAAATCCTCTCCTCACCGAAACATTGAACTCCCTTTATATAGATGAAGGTAGCTTAATGTTCCCAATTGTGAGAATGGGTAACTGTACAATCGGGTAATACAATTTAAGTAACGATATAATTGGGTAATCACTTAAATTGGGTAACTGGTTGAACTTGAAAGAGAAACTTTTATTTCCCTTTCCTTGTAGGTTACCCGTTTGACGAAGCAGAGACTAGTTTCCTTTTCTTTTGGATCGCACATAACCTATTCGGAGGAGGTCGCACGTAACTTATGCGGTGGAGGTCACATGCAACCCTTTCGGATGAGGTCGCACTTAATCTTATTCATGCGACCTGACATAGGATTTTAGACCACACAACAATTGCCCCCCAGCTCCATTACTTCCTTTAGGACAAAATGGAGCTTCCATTTAATGTAAGTGAGTGCGAACTTAAAAAATGCGACGTCACGACCTAGACTTGAGATCCTTGAAGAGTTGAAGAGTCGCCAGATCTCAAATCTCACCTTTCTCGAGATCACGCGCACCTTTTTCTGACAGATGAAAACACGTGTCGCCTTTTCTAAGAAAAATAGCAGAACTCGAGGAGACTCTAGGATATCGATGATGCCAACTACCATCTCTAAACCAAATCATTTCAAATTTTGAAAGATAATGATTTAATTTCGAAAAAAATCAAATCCCGCGTGAACTTCGGCCTTTAGATCTGAAAATCAAATACCTTGATCTATGGCTGTGATTTAGCGATGCTCGAGGAATAAATATCGGAAATCAATCCACTTCTGCTTCTTCATTACAGACTCTCATTTTCCATCTTTCTAAAATCCTGAAGTATTTCAAAGGAAACCCTACAGCACCGTTTTGTTCTTCAGCTCGCACAATTTCAGTATCTTCTCCGACGGAGTTCAGACCATATCTCAATCCCTCCGCTTTCGAAGAAAGGTTAGTTCATTCATTGTCTCTTATTGTTCTTCGTCTGTTCTTGGAAAAACTTACAGTTTCAATTTCTAGGAATAGAAAAACATCCCATATTTGGACGAACTAGAATGGGAATTTCTCAGATCCCCATTTACCGGTTCATAGAATAAACTCTTACTAGATAATGGTCAAAGATAAACTCATGAAAAGAGTTTCTAGGGTCTGATACCCTATTTATTTATTTTTTGACGAACTGCTCAAGTAATTTTTATGAACCCGTAGACCAATTAGAAAAAAATCGATGAGCTTGCTTGTTAATACAATCCTAGGGTGAACCCCCAGAATTTACTAGCACATAGTGAAAATCCTTGATGCTTGCATAGGACTAAATCTATCCATACTTCTTTTTAGATGTCTAATAGTGAGGATTTTAAGGAAGAAAATGCATTTTCTGGAGAATCTGACTCCAGTGTTAGCTCCATAAACCTCGAAGACTACCTTGAGCTAGAACCCGAGGTAGAGATAACAGGGGTCAGGCAAAATAGTCCTCGCATAGGTGACCTCCCTCGGGACCAATGGCCTCGACATATCAGGGATACCCCTGCCTTCTCATCGGGCTATCAATACGTAGAGGGGAATTGGTCATGTACCAATATAAGAACAAGCTGCACATCGAACAAACTCAGTAAAATCGTGTGCAGCTATAAGATCGCCATCCCTCTTCACCTACCCATAGAATTCAATCGACCACACACACTACCACGCGGAATTGCTTCTTTTTCTGAAGCAGTTCTCAAGTGCGGTGTCTACCTCCCACTTCATCCGTACATAAAATCAATTATCGACTACTATGGGGTCGTCCCTTTCCAACTAAATCCTAATACATACAGATACATGGTAGGTTTATGCAGACTCTACCACAAATTAGGTTTAGGCTCCCCTTCTCCTGAAGAGTTCGCTTGGTTTTACCAAGTGAAATCAAACCCGTCAGATCTTGGCTTCTTTTATGTAAGCAAATAGTTGAACCAGGCAATAAAAATAATCTACGGGGTTTGCAACAACATAGGAAAATGGAAAAATCCATTTTTCCACTTTGACTATGCGAATAACGGCTTCTTTCAAAATCCCGGTAGATAGTTTTCTAATTTTTCACCTTTTTCTTATTTTGTTATTTTTATCCTGATCGCACTCGCACATCATCGCAGACAACAAGGAACGGCCCGGACTTTCCAGGGAACAGCTCACAAGGGTGTACAAAATCAAGGACCTTCCAATCGAGGAATTTGATTGAAAGGTACTTGGAACTTATTAGAATCTGGTCGCTTGCGGTCTGCTTCCAAAGAGAGCCACGTTCCCTGACCCCCCCGTCCGTTCGTCTAGACCTTCGAGCTCGAAGAAAAAAAAGCCAAGGAAACAAACGGATATAGGTGCCTCGTCTTCCAGACTTAGGAAACGAAAAGCACCTGCCACCCCTCCAGCTTTGGAACTATCCTCTCCAGAAACAACGTCACCACCAGCTCCTCAACCAGCTCCTCCACAAGAAGAAGGTAATCATATATACATTTTCTAATCATTGTATTATATCGCCTTGCTCACGGAAATCTGTACAGAGATGGTTATCGGTAGCGGCCTGCGAGCACCACCCTCCACTCTCGGGTCCATGGAAAAATCCAAGACACCCTAGAGCACTCCGTCATCGAAAGAGAAAGAGAAGGTCGACAACTCCAAAAAATGAAAAGTTGCCTTCGACGACATCCCGGCAAGCTCGACTCCTCTACAGCCTCAGACTACAAGCCATTCTGAACTATCCAAAGAGGCTGCCACCTCTTTGGAACCGATCCTGGCAGATAAGGATGAGGAACTCTTTGCGCTCCTCAATCAACTACCAGAGAAGGCTGGTATGAGCCCAGCCTTCATTGATCACTCCACTTCCGAGGATGGCTGGGAGTGGATGAAGCGACGATCTGCCAAGGTCACTTTTGGTTCTGCGATGAGGATGCTGGCCAATGTAAGTACCTTTTTATTCTCTCCTCAAAATGTATTATTTCTTGGTATTAATGATTATATTTGCAAACAGTGGCTGCTGCTGTCCTGATGCACGACCCGGTCCTCAAATGCTTGGAGAATGCAGAAAGAGTTGAAGAGATAACCCAAGCATTCGAGAACTCGGAGAAAGCTCGGGAGGAGGAGAAAAAAGCCCTTGACTTGGAGAGGCAGCAGCTGCTTGAAGGCCTAGCCAAGGAGAAGCTCGAGAAGGAGAACCTCAAGAAGAAAGTCAAAGAGCTCGAGAAAACCATCTCTGAGCATCCGGATCACTTAAGGGAGGCGACAACAGAGGCGGTTCACAAAGCTATCGAAGAGTTCAAGCGACTAAAGTCAAAGAGCTCGATAATAAAGCTAGTGACATCGCCTCGTCGACCATCATTTTTAACATTTTCTGTGAGCATCCAGACTTTGACTTCTCCATCCTTGGCGAGGACGTGGTCGAGCTTGTCCAGAGTTGGAGGGAGGATACTGCTAAAACTGGGGATGGCGGTGCGAGCACTTCCGTATAGTAAAACTTGTATTTTTTTTTATTTTTAGAACAATGCGGGCTTGGTCCCCCTTCCTCTCTGCTAATGTATGGGTGCCAAAATTCTTTTAATGAATATTATTTTTTCCCTGTCAGATATTCTTGCAAAATAATGAAAACACAACATTGTAATTTTAACTAAGTAGTCAATCACTAGGTGACTGATCGGTACGCTTTTTGTGGTTTGAATCCAACTAACTTAAAACGAGTTTTAAGTGTTAGGATATGTTAGATCGCTTAAGAAAATAGCAAGTACGAGTGATGCAAACTCAATACTGTTTTTCAAAAGTTCCATGGCAAAATATGATATAGCAATATTTCACATCGAACAATGAACATTTTGCTTAGTTACTTTGTTGTTCGAGGAGGGAAATTGCGTAATACGATATGCTAAGGCATGAAGCGAGGAGAAAATCCTAAGATTTTAAGAAATTTTAGATATTTCGGCGAACTAAAATTCCGACCCCTCTAAATGGACATTTTGCATAGTCCCTTAGGAAACAAGTAGGAGATAATATTTTGATCCCACTGCCCCCCGAGTTTTATGGTGTCCAAAAACTGCCATAAAACTAGAAGAGATGAACCAAATGAAGTTGAAGTAATAGCCGAAGAAATATTATTGACGAACGACGTTGAATAACAAAATAACGAAGATACAGTAAGCTGTTGAAGATACATGGAAGATAAACATGAAGATTCATTGATAATAACGACGAAGTTGTTCTGTATTCCAAGTTTGTTCGATCTTTTGTCCACCGATGCGACCTAAGTTGTATGTTCCAGGTCGAATGACGTCATTAATAATATAAGGTCCTTCCCAGGAAGGTCCAAATACACCAGCACCATGCTCTTTATTATTAGGTAGAACTCTTCGAAGGACAAGATCACCAACTTCAAAATGATTACTTTTGACTTTGGAGTTATAATGTCGAGCAGTGTGTTGCTGATATGATGCAATTCGAAGTTGAGATTGTTCACGCCTCTCTTCTAAAAAATCGAGTTCAATTCTCAGTAATACATCATTCTAATTTTGCTCGTAAATAGATCGCCGTAGAGAGCTCGCACCAATTTCAACTGGGATCATTGCTTCATATCCATAAGCTAAAGAGAATGAGCTCTCTCCAGTAGTGATTCGTTGAGTGGTGCGATAAGCCCATAAAACTTCTGGAAGTACTTCTGGCCAAGCTCCTTTATACTCCTCCAACTTCGTCTTTATATTCTGTTTAAGTATTTTGTTTATCGCTTCGACCTGCCCATTGGCTTGAGGATGAACAACAGCAGTGAAACTCTTCTTGATGCCTAAGTTGTTGCAGAAGTCACGGAACTCATCACAGTCGAATTGTTTCCTATTATCAGAAATTATAGTATGTGGTATACCATAACGGCAGATTACAGATTTATAAACAAAATCTATCATCTTCTTTGCAGAAATGGTACTCAAGGCCTCAGCTTCCACCCATTTTGTGAAATAATCAACCGCGACCACCGCATACTTCAAACCACCCCGTGCTAATGGAAGCATCCCGATAATATCAATTCCCCAAACAGCAAATGGCCATGGACTAGTCATTGAAGTTAAAGGAACATGTGGTTTTCTAGGAATAGTCGCAAACCGTTGACATTTATCACACCTCCTAACAAATTCCAATGTATCATTCTTCATAGTCGGCCAAAAATACCCTTGTCGAAGAATCTTGTTTGCAAGTGCTTGCCCCCCAGAATGATTTCCACATATTCCTTCGTGAATTTCCCTCATAATATAGTGTGCTTTTTCATCATTGACACATAATAATAATGGCGAGCTAAAACTCCTTCGATAAAGCTTCTCATCATGGATGATATAGCGGGCTGCCTTCATGCGGAGTCGCTTTGCATTGTCTTTGCTTTCAGGAAGATCGCTATTTTGTATATATCGTATTATAGGATCCATCCACGATGGTTTTTCGTCAACTGGCATAGTTACTTGGGGTTCGACCTCGATGTATGGCGATACAAGAAATTCAACAGGAACTACCTTCAACAACTCTGCATCTTTCGTTGAAGCGAGCTTAGTAAGGGCATCCACCCCGGTATTTTCAATGCGAGGAAGAAGCTGAATGTTATAAGCAGTGAATGTTAAGAACATTCGTTGCACCTTCTGCAGATAGGCCATCATTCTCACTTCTCTCGCTTGATAATCGTCCTTAACCTGAAAAACGACCAGTTGGGAGTCGCTGTACACTTCAATCATCTCGACCTTCATTTCCCGTGCAAGCTTTAGCCGAGCTATCAGTGCTTCATATTCAGCCTCATTATTCGACACTGGGAACTTGAAGCCAAGCGCACAATGAATATTGTGCCCTTTAGGACTAATTAAAACTAGGCCCGCACCTGCTCTATTTTCATTCGATGACCCATCAACATAAAGTTTCCACAGCCTTGATGTATCTGAAGCGGGTTTTTCGAGTACTCCTGTGGGAAGTTCGACGTCATATGTGAATTCTGCAATAAAATCTGTAAGGGCCTGACCCTTTATGGCAGTGCGAGGTTGAAAATTGATGTCAAATTGACTTAATTCAACAGCCCACTTAAGCAGCCGTCCTGATGCCTCAGGTTTCTGTAGAACCTGTTTCAACGGGAAATTCGTGAAAACCCTGATGGAGTGAGCATGAAAGTAAGGTCGAAGTTTTCTTGATGCGATGATGAGCGCTAGCGCCAATTTTTCTATCTCTGGATACCTAGTTTCAGTATCAAGTAATCTTTTACTAATATAATAGACAGGTCGCTATATTTTTTCCTCATCGCGAATTAATGCAGCACTCATTGCATATTTGGAAACAGCGAGATATAAGCATAATTCTTCTCCTGGGTTTGGCTTCGACAAGAGTGGAGGAGAACCCAAGTGCTTTTTCAACTCTTGGAACACCTGCTCACATTCTTTCGTCCATTCGAACCTCTTTGATCCCTTCAATACTTCAAAGAATGGTTGGCATTTATTGGTTGATCTGGATACAAACCGACTCAGTGCAGCTACTCTTCCTGCTAGGCTCTGTACATCCTTGGGTTTACGTGGAGTCTGCATATCAATCAACGCTTGTATCTTCTGAGGGTTCGCTTCAATACCTCGTTGATTGATCATAAAATCCAGAAATTTTCCAGATCCTACTCCGAAAACACACTTCTGGGGATTCAGCTTCATTTAATATTTCCAGAGAATTTTGAACATCTCATCAAGGTGCTTGATGTGATCTTCGGCTTTCTCCGACTTCACCAACATATCGTCGACATGTACCTCTATTGTCTTGCCAATTTGTTTTGCAAACATCATATTGACAAGACGCTGGTAGGTCGCTCATGTGTTGACAAGTCTGAAGGGCATCTTTTTGTATCAGTATAGTCCTCAATTAGTGATGAATGAGGTATGCTCCTCATCTAGCTCATATATAGGGATTTGATTGTATTCAGAATACACATCCATGAAACTTAAGAGTTCATGCCCCGATGTCACATCTACAATCTAGTCAATTCTCGGAAAGGGGAAGCTGTCCTTCGGGTATACTTTGTTGAGATCGGTGAAATTGATGCACGTTCTCTACTTCCCATTGGGTTTCTTCACCAAAACCGGGTTTGCCAGCCAGTTAGGGTAAAAAGATTCCCTTATAAATCCAATTTCGAGCAGTTTCTCCACCTCTTCTTTTAACGTGACATAGTGCTCTAGATTCATAGCTCTTCTTTTCTGTCGTACAGGCTTCTTTGTCGGGTCTATATTAAGACGGTGGCATATGATCTTCAAATCGATCCCTACCATGTCCAAATGTTGCTATGTGAAGACATCCAAATTAGATTCCAGAAAAATGACCAACGATACTCGCACAGACGCTTGAATCTTCGTTCCAATCTTTAAGGTCTTGGAAGACATGTCAAATGATAAGTCCTCTAGATCTTCAATGGGTCCAGTTCTGACCTCTTCGTCTATTCCTCGAGGATCAAAGTCTTCGCTGGTCGTGTCGATTGACGCTTTAATAACGGTTCGACTGGCGGTTTGTCTGACGACTCAACTGAAGCTTCGACTGACGCTTTGTCTGACGACTCAACTGAAGCTTCGACTGACGCTTTACTCGATGCTTCAACTGACGCTTCCTCTGGCAGTTGGACCATCATTGTGCGAGACGTTGCATCCTTTGCTACGAGTTTCAACGAGTTGTTATAACAAGCCCTCGCATCATATTGGTTTTCTCGCACCTCGCCTACCCCATGTTGGGTCGAGAATTTCATAGTGAGATGATAGATTGAAGTAACGGCTCGAAGTTCCCTCAGTGTCGGTCTTCCCAGCACATCATTGAATGCGGATGGGCAATCTACCACTAAAAATTGGATCATTATCGTTGAAACCCTAGGATAGGTTCCAACGTTGACCATTAATTCAATCATGCCCATAGGCATCAGGCTGTCACCAGTGAAACCATAGAATGGAGTGACGGTAGGCTTCAAGTCGCTCTCATTCAACTCCATCTTCTTAAAGGTGTCGTAGTACAGGATGTTCACAGCACTCCCGTTATCAACCAATACTCGCCACAACTGTGTGCTTCCACAGTTAATTTTTATGACCAATGCATTATTATGCAGATAATGGACTTCCCTTGCATCCTGTTCCGTGAAGGTAATGTCCATGTCTGGTACTCATTGAAGCTTGCGTGATCGCTGCTCAAGATGCATGACGTTAGTCAATGGCTATTGTCGAGCTTCACGTGTATACCTGTCTTGAGCCCTTTTCAAATCTCCGCCAACATGCGGTCCTCCAAAGATAGTTCAAACTTCGCGTTGAATTTCTGGAGGTCGCTGTTGGTTTTCTTCTCGCCTTTCGTCGTTCTGCCTGGTGTACTGCCGCAGTCACCCCCTCTTTAATCAGTCTTTTAATTTCATCCTTCAAAGCATAACAATTATTGATATTATATCCAATATCATTGTGATACCGGCAGAACTTGTTGGGGTCGCGCTTTGTCCTGTCCCGTTTCATTGGTTCCGGTTGATGGTATCGCTCCTTCTGGTTTGTGACCGCATAGATATGATCTATGGGCACGTTTAACTCAGTGTGATTATTGAACCGCATGGGAGCTCTTGAAATCTCCTGCTTTTTAGGTCTGGGCTGATTCTCTGCCAACTGTTCATTACTCTTTTTGTTTTTCTTATTACCATTATTGTTGGTCGTGATCGCATCTTAGTAGCATCTTTTCTTCCTTCTTTCTTTGTCTTTCGAAAATTCTCACGCGAAGATTCTACCCTCAAATGCCGACCAACCCTTCGGTAGAAGTCTTCTAGAGATCTACATTCTCGCTCAAGTAATTCTTCCCAGAGTTTAGTTTCTGGTCACACCCGGGCCATCATGAGAGTTAAGACTCCCCCTTCAGGTGGGTTGTTGACCTTCGCTAACTCTGAGGTGAATTGATTGAGATAAGATCATAGAGTTTCCTCTGGACCTTGTCGAATTGCAGATAAGCTAACAAGTGGAACAGTAAAATTCTTTGCAGCTTGGAACTGTCTCAAGAACGCCATCTGAAGTTGTTGCCAGGACAAGATTGAGCCGGATTTGAGTCCTCAGAACCACTTCTTTGCTACTCCTGAGAGAATTACAGTAAAACATCTGTAGCGTGCATAATCATTGACACGATGGAGTTCCATCAAGTCACTGAAGTGATCCATATGGTCCTGTAGATCAATTTTCCCATCAAAAGTGTTTATGGTGGGAAGTCTGAATCCAGTAGGTAGGGCAGCAGCTCGAACTTCCTCGCTAAATGGCGATTGACGATACCCATCAGCGAGCTCATCGTCCCAACCAGCAAGTGCGTCTAATGCGATCCTTAAATTGTGAACATCGACGTTCAGAGGGAGAGCATTATCTCTTGCTGGTAGTAAGAGTGGCCTTTGATTGTTATCTCGATGTATGGCAGATTAGTCAGGTAGAGTTTTCTGTGATCTGTGAGAGAAATCCAGCGAAATAGTGCGACGAGATCGACTTTGGTCATCATGATGCGATACGGATCGTTCATGACTACGTCGCCGCTCCAAGTATTGTCTTAGATCTGCAGGATCTTGTCTCGACTCTCTGCTGATTCTTTCGAAGACGCTTCTCGATGGTTGTTTTCGTTCGCTGCTGTTTAAGCAATCTTGATTACCAGTGGATTTGCGAGAAAGTTTTCCACGATTACGGTTAGTACTTTAACTCTCTGTACCACATTCTAGAGGCAAGTTTGTGAATTTGCTTTTTCCTTTGGAGATACGATCTTCATGACGCTCTTGCTGGGTTCTTGGCTGGTCACGTTTCCTTGTCTCTAGGATCTGTATTCCTTCCTCAGGTAGTTGAGTAGGACGTTCTCTGGGACGTTCGTGCTGTGGTGGGGTTACCATCTGCCCTTCAGCAAGTCATCGTAGGGAATCATTGATCTGGTTAGTGATCTGCTGAAGGTTCACCAGTGTCTTCTCCATGCGATCCTGTCTCTGAGTAAAGTTTTCTGATGCGGTCATAATAGGCTGATCCTGAGTAGGGTCTGCCTGTGCAGCAGCAGTACTTTGGGGTTGGTTTTGGCTAGTTCCGGTATCTCTGGTAGTATTTCTGGTGTTTGCCATTATTAAAAAAGTGAAATTTGACAAACTGTTTTGCCGGAATAGCCCTCCTTCTAGCGCCAATTATTGACGGAGGTTTTGTCAACAATAAATTTAGAAAAAATTACGAGATGTGGCTTGTGTGAAAAGGGTTATTAATCAAAGCAAATAAAGAGGCAAAGATTTTATAGTGGTTCAGCCCCGAAAAAGATGAGCTTACGTCCACTGTTTTTTACTATTTTCTGGAGAATTACAAGAACTCAAAATTACAATGTGTTGTCTGGAAAGAAGAAGAAAACACTCTCAAGAATTTTTCAGCCTCTCAAATCAGAAAAAGTCCTCTATTCAAAAAAAATCCTCTCTTCGGAAAAAATCCTCTCCTCACCGAAATATTGAACTCCCTTTATATAGATGAAGGTAGCTCAATATTCCCAATTGTGAGAATGGGTAGCTGTACAATCGGGTAATACAATTTGAGTAACGATATAATTGGGTAATCACTTAAATTGGGTAACTGGTTGAACTTGAAAGAGAAACTTTTATTTCCCTTTCCTTGTAGGTTACCCGTTTGACGAAACAGAGACTAGTCTCCTTTTCTTTCGGGTCGCACATAACCTATTCGGAGGAGGTCGCACGTAACTTATGCGGTGGAGGTCGCACATAACCTATTCGGAAGAGGTCGCACGAAACTTATACGGTGGAGGTCGCATGCAACCCTTTCGGATGAGGTCGCACTTAATCTTATTCATGCGACCTGACATAGGATTTTAGACCGCACAATATTACATATAGTAAAATCATATAAAATTAAGAAAAACTAAGGAATTCATGACAATATGGTTACATTAAAAACTATAATTATTAATCACTATAACAAAACAACATTATAACATTTAACAACATATATTTTATTTCAATTTCTAAAACGAAAAGAAATTTCGGATTAAATAAAAAAAATTAAAAAAATTTACATTAAAGTGACTTAAAATGCAACCATACTCCAAACTTGATGCAATAATTGATATATCTGTGCAAATTGGAACCTAAATCAACAAAAAAAAAAAAAAAGAGAAACAAAAAAATAATATTTGACATTAAAAAAATTTTCGGATTAAATACAAAAAATAAAAAAAATTACCTCAAAGTGACTTATAATGCAACAATACTCCAAATTCGATCCAAAAATTATTATACTCGTTCAAATTAGAATCTAAATCAATCAAAAAAGGAGCGGAAAAACATTCATATTTCACATTGATCGGGAAATTATAGCGGTTAATCGTAAAAATTCTTAAACTATTTCTAGGTTAAATACAATTGTTATAATACAAAAAAATCTTAAAAATTTTAAGTATAGAGAGCTTCTCCACGTCGAATAGAGCACTTTGACCCAAGTGAGAGTGATTTTGGAGGCAAAAATGGCCAGAATAGGGCTGCCGTCTGCGAAGAAGACGAATGTGGAGGTGTTTTACCGCAGCTGGAAATAAAAGGAAGAAGAAGAAATGAGGGTCGAGGGCTCTTTTATATTTTTATTAATAGCGATTTAAAGGCTTAAAAATATCCCTCCCGGTGGTTTCAGTTCAACCACCGAGAAAGATTTTATAAAAATTAATCCCTTTCTCGGTGGTTGAACCAGAATTACCAAGAAAGATTGCCTGATTCAAATTAATGATGAAACTAGGTAAACCGCCATTAAATGCGTGCTGTTAATTAGCTTTTTTTTT
>JXTB01000079.1:544256-605657 GCA_002914805.1 Parasponia andersonii
TTTGAAAAGTAAAATAATATATTTTTTAGTACCTTTCACTCCCAGATCTTTTTAAACCATCATGGGCCGAGATTTCTGTGACCTCTTCTGTGCTACCGCGGCCTGATTTCCGCCGCCTCCTATCGTTTCAATCCGTCAGAAGCGAGATTTGGGCACATCGCCATTCTGTCAGGACGGCTTGTCCCTGCGCGCGCACCTACCCAGAAACGCATTAAATGCCCTGTCGGGGTCCGGAGCCGTGGGGCTGTTTTCCATTGCATCCAGTCTGAAGACCCTTGGGGCTTCTGATCCCTACGACTGTTGAGGCGAGGGTCGCTGCTCCCAGACAGCAGACCCTTGGTGCTTCAGACCGCCAGCTGTCATGGACTCGAGGTCTGACCGATTGAACCGTTTGGGATCAGTGATGGATTCTGCCTTAAATTCGGAAGACCCACATGCCGATGTCGGGATCACGTGCGATCCGCGTGACCCTTCTCACGGTTCGAGGCTCGGGAATGGGCCCCACAATAAGGTATACAATATTTCTAATATTGGTTTAGTTTGCAATTTGTCTTTGTTAGTTATTTCCTAACAAAGGTAAGGGGTAGGGTGTCAATATAATTTCTCAAGCTAAATACTGTTGATTAGACTCTAAATTACAAAACAATTAACTATTATAGAGATCGATCTAACACCGCCATCAATGTATACTCAGCACAACTCAATTTATAATGGACAATACAAGACGAAAGGCATCGAACTAACCAAAATCTGAGACAACCCTTTTAGCAACAACTATATATATGGGTATCCAAATGTCATGCCTGCCTCAACAATCTCTTTAGATAGCACGATTTTAAAAATAATTCCTTCAAATTTAAACCTGATAAGAGTAAATCCCAGGGGAAAAAATCATAATAAAGAGTAGCACTTCTATTTATTTCTGTTGCATTAAATTATTAATTCAAGTCAACATATTGCTACTAAGTTGCTATCAACAATACATATTAATTTAAACTGTCTTTTACAAAATAAATAAAATTAAATAGTTTAATTAAACTAGCAACGTTACTAACTTAATTAACCGCTGACTCATTCATTAGCCAGGGAGTCTAATTAACTGCATAGTGCATGGGCACACATACTCTAAATTAGAGAAGAAAAGTACTTCAAAGATCAATAATTAACTCTCCGATCTTTTGAGTTGTGGGGGAAGAAAAAAAGTGTCATATAAAGAGCGAATAAATTATTTTACAAAAACACATTTTTAGTAGCTCTGCACCATGGTTTTACAAGAATCCCAGTTTACCCTGCCATTAGCATTATTAGACGACGACCTTTCGGCGGCCTCGTGCCACTGCTCGGCCAATATCCTCTCTAGCTCGCTTGGCCGACAAGGAACGGTCAGCGCGCCATTGCGGTCAAAGCCATACTCCTCAGCGGCTTGCTCAAGCAGCCTACGGAAACCGGGGTGTGCCAAACAGCTGAGGGGAACCACAAACCTCTTCGGCTCATCTCCAGCCACCGCGATAACCGCGAAGTGGCCTTCCTTGACGTCTCCCGGGACAGAGTTCGATTTGGTCCGGCCCAACGTCGACATTCTAATCTTTTGAAGCTTTTCTGCCACGTTTCTGAGGTTGGCTATGCTGTTCATCTTTAGAAGCTTCGCCATATTGATCAATAAAATATGTAGATATATGAGCTTAAAACCGATCTGTAAGGTTTCTTGGTTTTCTTATTGAATGTGTTTGGGAATGTTAGCTCCTTACTTACAAGTATTTATAGACATGGACATGGTGCATGAGATAAGATTGGACAGCTGCAATTTTACATTAATTCTTAAAAAAGAAAAAAAAAAAACCTAAAAAAGAGAGAGACCTAGACTTAGACCTAGAGATAAAGCAATATTGAAACGGCATGGTTCTGATATGTAGTGAACATAAATTTAGGGAGACCAGCGCATGTGAGTGGGTCATTGCTAGTGCTAGTTCTGTGGACTTATTACCCACACGAAAAGTCTATTCTGCTGGTTAATTTGTCATCAGTTTAATTAGAAACCTAAAAATATATTACTTATAATCGTCATTAATTATCATTATCTATCTCGATTGTTTTTGCCGGTCTCCTCTATATCCCATTAATTAAACTACACCACACCATGATGGAGAGTTATTAAAGAAACAGACAACTGAAAATAATATGACGTGACGTTACTTGATAATAAGTGCAAATTGGAACATCTATTTCACGATGAGCCATACCTTTATGGCTATATAGGTTGACAAAGAGCGCTAAGATTACTTTCTTTTCTATCTCCAGTTATACATTGATATAGGTTCCAAAATAATTTGTTACATTATTAAGCTATGAGATATTTTAATAGAGTCCACGTATCAAATATTTAATATTAGAGAACGAAAAAATGAGAGTCCTAAATTCAGTTGATGTCGTCTTTTGTCATATATTTATTAGTTCTGGAATATATATTTACACATTTAGACAATAATGCATAATTAATTTTGATTTAGTAATTAGGCTAGTGCTTATATAGCACCACACGCCAAGAAATATGCGGAGAATCGTACTTTTATTCGTGCATAGTAAACCAAATTACGAGTGCCAAATCATTAACAATTGTAGGTAATACTTGTCTTGGGGATCTTGCTAGCAGGCTATATATAGCGTCGTGATCATATATATCCTATGTAATCTATCTCATATTACTTACAGATTTATAGAATATGTGTTATATAAGTAATATGACATGAATTAAGTATTACAGGAAATTATTGAAGTCATCGATCGACGTACAAATGCACGTTATATGTATTATAGTCTCACGCGCACAGTAGTACTCTTTTTATTTAGTTTTGTACAAATTAAGTACGTGATGATGTACCGGTAAAGTTTATGTATATTTAGCTCCGACAACTTTATATTCGATCTGTCACTTTCTTTCCCAGAAGATAATAAATCTACGGATGCCCTTCTTCAGTTGGACCTTAATATCTTGCTTCAGTTTAATCATCAAAATGGAGCGAGGTGCTTGCTGTAACTTGTATATGATCTAAAATTCTGACACTAGGATTGATGCCTTCATCGATCTGCAAATAATAATCTCTACTTTTGTTTTTTCTTCATTTATTTAGGGCTTTACTAGTTCATATTGGATATTATATATGTACACCTCGTCAAACTTTGACCGCATCTCTCTCTCTCTCTCTCTCTCTCTCTCTCTCTCTCTTTCTCTCTTTCTCTATTCTGTTGTGTATGGGAACCTAGATGTATCTACAATCTATTCCATCCTGTTGACTTAGATATGGCTAAAGCGCAAATGTGTTTCATAAGAATTAGGACTGCATGAATAGAACTTCTATGTTGTAGTATTAGTATACATAGTCATCTTAATTAAGTACATACAACAAAGTTAAATTGTGGGGTTAAAAGCTAGAATATTGTCATCTGTGAAAATGTGAATGACGAGCATGAATGAGAAATTTTTTAATCACCTAACTAATTATTAGGTGACCGTATATGTGTAACTATACATATATACATTGTCACGTGATAGTACATAATAAAGATTATAGTAATTATAAGTCGTTACTTGGCATGCTTAACATTTTCTAATTATGCATATATTGTGAATTGCATTCTTTACAGCGCTCCATGCATGTATACATCTACTATATATATATATATATTTATGCTTTGCAATTAGTAAGTGCGTATATACAAAACACAAAACTTCATCTTGCTAGCTAAAGATCTGTTTTTGCAGCTAGGTGATTGATTACTTTTTATTAAAAAAATAAAAATAAAATGAGGCTTAACTAATGATCTATATTTATTACAAATTAAAAAAAAATACATATTACTATCCAATTCTCACTCCACCCCATTAAGGATAATAAGTTTTCACACCCTACGATCGAAATCCCTGGTACCCCATTAAGGATAATAAGTTTTCACACCCTACGATCGAGATCCCTGATAATGAATGTCCTTATCACTTGAGCCAACCTATTTCGTCATAGGTGATTGATTACTTACGTAACGTAATATATACTGCTTCAGATTATAATATTGCACCATCAAATCTTGCAATTCCGTAATTTTAAACTACTATATGATACTAATTAAAATGTTGAACTAGAACTAGGGTAATATATACTTTTCTTTCTCCCAAATAAATGTATAATTTCTAGTCAAGATTTAATTACAGAGAGGGAAAAAGACTTCTCGTCGAACCATATTTAATTACATACCATAATGGTGACAAAGGGGTAGTTGTAAAAAGCCCATATGTGAAATTTCGTTTTTTTAGAGGGCAAAAGTTTCTTTTACTGAAAATTAAAAAAAAAATCAGATCTTTTTGTTTTTCTCTCTCTCTCTCTCTCCCATCCGATCTCCCTGTTTCTCTCTCGTTCTCTCACCCTCGCCGATTCTCTCTCTCCTCCGTCACGCCTACCATTGAATCCAGACAACGTATGCCGCCCAGCCGAGCCGACTACTGGAGCTCCGAGGCGCCGGACTGCCATGTTGCCAAGGGGGACGCGAAGTTTCACCGTGTTTCCATCGCCCGCCGGCGAGAATTCTGGCGACGAAAAGTCACGAAATCGGTGGCATTCGAATCCTCTCGTCGTGTGCTTTCTCCAGGTATATACTACACGATCCTATTTTGCCCGGATTAAAAATTATCATTTTTGTGTATTTTTGAGCTCGGGTTCGACTTTTGATCCGACCATTAGATTTCGTTTTTGTTGTCATTTTTGGAATGTACTCAGAAAATAGTGAAGTTTGATATATATTGACTATATTTGGTGATCGGCATGAAAAACCATATCTAACGACTTTAGATTTTATTTTGTTTTACATGACACCGGTCCGGTATCGGCCCGGACTCGATTTGGTTAAATCATATGTCTAATCTAGTTGTTTTAGGTGCTAGGAGTTTGGTAAAGAGGTTTGTTTGTCAATTCGAAGCTTCATTGAGGAGTTGATTTTTCACAAATGAGCGATCGAGGGTCTAGAATTGGTTCTAGACCCTCCGAGTGATCGTTCAACGGTATCTTGAGGACCCATTGGCGTGATATCACTATTTTAGTGAGGTAGGGGTTCAATTACCAAGTTTTATACTTATTTTGATTTAAAATATGCATTATAACCTATTTCTTGAAAATTTCGATTTTCATGGAATTCAATGGTTTGATTAGATAATTGATAAATTTGTGAACTATTGAGATATATTAGATTGTTTTGGGATTAGTTGTTATGATTTTTATGCAGATTTAAAATTTTGGTTTTGGGAAAATACAGTCGTTATGCTGCCCGATTTTCTGTAAATCCCAGAATAATACCAAATGAGTATTAAAATATGATTTCTTAAAATACTTGATGCATGGTTATTACACACTCTATAACATGTTGTACCTACCATAGAATCACGTACTTGAATTCCATTTTAGTATCATAGTATTTAGATCGCTGGCAAGTTGTTGCAGCGCTAGGTGAGAGACCTAAGCGCCTGCGCAGAATTTGCTGACACACCTCTGAGTAGTATCAGGATGCTGGGTACCTCTGTTACTGAGTTATTACAGGACCGTGATGGGAGGATGAGAGCTCATGTATATACTTGTACTTGGTTAATTTATGATATGTATAATAATGAACATGATTACTTATGATTTCAATTTCTTTGCAAATTTATTTTATAAATGAATTTTTGAAAGGTACTAACCATACAGGCTTGAAAAGTTACATTCATACCAAAAAGAGTAATTGAAATTCCTATTGAGTATGTGAATACTCTTCCCACTTTCTTTCCCTTCTCAGGTAATTTACTATGCGACTTAGGCAACTCCGGAGCGGAGTAATCCAAGAAGAAGTTTACCCTAGTTTGTGATTGGTAATTGTTTAAATACTTACCTTGGACTTGTAATAATATTTAAGGCTCATACTTTGGATTTAGTCTGTATTATCTATAATGCCCACTGGTGATGACGATGTGATGGATATTAATGTTTTATTACTATTATTAACAGTTTATATCTAGTGGTGATCACAAACTGTAGGAATTTATAATTTGAACTATTTTTGTAAACTAGTTGTCGTCTTTATTTTATTTTCTAAAATAAATTATGAATTTCCACTCGTGAAATTCTTTTTCTACCACTGGCCCGGAGTTTGGATCATGATACCATACATATATTATATATAGTCAAAAGAATGAGGGAAAAAAAAAAAAAAACAAAACAAAACGTACGTGCGTACATATACATGTACAAGACATGCCTTTCGGTTCTACAGTGACTTACATACAACTTAATTTCTTTATTAGGTCATTTATATATATATATATATCTTAAATATCAGCTAGCTGCTAGAATTAATTCTATTATTTTTACATGTAATTGACAAAGAAGGAAAGATTATATATCAGCCAATTAAGTGCAGCCTAAAAGTTTTATGTCACTAAATCAATAATTCAATTCTCTGATGATTTTTGGAAGTTCAAAAGAGTATAGTATAATATAGTGTCGTCAGGCTCCATGTGGCCTACGGCATGCGTGAATAGAAGTTCAATGTTTTTTTTTGGGGTCCAGTGGCTCCCTTAATGTATTACATCATAATCTAATGAAGAATTCGAGTCAAGAGGGGTCCCTATATATAATATCTCTTGCACATGGAAATTAAACCCTTTCCCCTATACTTCGAGTGCTTATATTATAAACACATGTAGTACATATATCAGCACATATTTGACCTATATATATTTATTTAAAGATCCAGGTTTATCAATAATATTCATATAAGTCGATGGTCGAGTTGGATGAGAAAAAGTGCGAAAAGGTACATGGTCTTCACTTTTATGTGGGGATCACGCTTAGCTGTCACAAGATATTTCGAAGAGCAAACAATCAAAGCAGCTTTATCTGAAAAAGTTCACAGTGTGGGCACTACGCTGGGTACTATGTTCTCTCTGGCACCGAAGCATATGCATGGTTGCCGCACAGCCCAGAAGAGGAGCTAGATCATGAACTAAATAACGTACTGTGAGGATTATTTCTCAAAACAGAACTTTTAAAAACACATATAACGCAAGAACAAAAGAACAAAAGAAAAAAAAAACGAGTAGAACAGGAGATACTTAGTTTAGGTTGTATATAAACAACCCTACATCCAAAGTAGAGACTTAATCCCAATCAAATCCACTAACATAAGAGAATGATTACGACTCTCCAAGTTCTCAATGCATACAAGAAACTCTTTGTACAATTTATTAGTTCTCTCAGTAAATACCCAAGTTCTTTTACAAGCTCAGAAAGCTTTCCAAGAATTTTTTCACTCTTCCTCGAGTTACAAGCTACAGAGTTGATAATACAATTAGATTTTCAAAAGTTATTCCTTATATATATGAATATAGAACCAATTGAAGAATAGAGTTAGTTAAGTTAGGTATGCTTAACTAATGAGTTGAAGTCTCGTATTGAATACAACTAACCTGTTAATTGTAACTAACTAATCTCTTATTAATTTAACCAATTAATTAGAGACTAATTCATCACGTACTACGTTTTTTCTTTTTTTTTTTTAAAAAAATATTTATCTATTTCGACGTATGTATATTGATTTTGATGAGCTCGAATGTAAAACCCCTTAAACTTTGGAAGGGTATTTTGGTCTTTTGAAAAAAAATAAAAAATATATAATAAAATAAATTGAATTAAAAATTCAAATTTTGGGTTGATTTGAAAGAAATTTTGATAGAGGGACTAATTTGCAAAATTGAAGGACTATTTTAAAATAAAATTTTAAAATTAGAGACTTATATGTAATTTTAAAAAAATTGCACTACCCATTTAAGAGTAGACACGTGGCCTGTTGCCCTCCCCCTCAGCTCTTTCTCTCTCCTCTCCCTCGACATTTTCAATATATATATCTCTCTCTCTCTCTTTCTCTTCGAAAAATCGGCCGCCATTCTTGCAACTCCGACGGGTTGCCTCTGCTCGATGGCAGTCGACGCCACCAAGCTAGAATGACACGGCACCGCGACACGAGCCACCCGCCGAGTTGTCATGGCCACCGGAGCTCCAGACGTCGCCGGAGAAGACAAAGTCCCGCGGAAGAAAATGGCCACCAGCGAAGATTCCAGCATCCAATTACCGTGTAACCAGTCCCATTCAACTTGTCTTGTCACGATCTTTCACGTGGTATATATATCTTGACTCTATATTGCTCGGATTAAATTTTTCCATTTTTGTTAATTTTGAGCTATTTTAGTTTTATATTTAAATTTTTCAATCCGACTGTTAGATCATAAAATAAACCTCATATTTGTGATCTACTCGTGAAAATAAAAATTTTGATCTATATATTGTTTATATTTGGTGGCGGGCAAGAAAATCTAAATCTAACGGCTTAGATCGTCTCGTTTTGAAGGCCGTGGGCCCAGATTCGGCCCAAATCCGAATCAGTTGAACTATAAGTCTAACCTAGCATTTTTGGGTGCTCTGAATTTAGTGGTAAAGTCCGTTTAACGATCTGAAGCTCCGATTGAAAATCGAGTTTTTAAACCTATCGATCAAAGGCTCGAAAACGATACTCGACCTTCCAAACGATACCCAAATGACGCCAAACTTTCTCCATAGCTCTGTAGCACTATTTGAATACTCAATTGAGGTAGGGGATTCAATTTTCTTGTTTTCTATTATTTTCATTAAAATCAGAATTTACTCTAAAAAAATGAAATTTCGTGATTTTATTAAATTGAATTATTTGAATAGTTATTTTAATGAACTATGAATTTGTGAAACATTGTAGACTGCTCTAAATATTTTTAAATATGATTTTATACAAGTTTTTATACTTGGAATTTGGTAAAACCATAGAAACTATAATTTTGGATTTTAAAGTACAAAATGGATTTTAATTAAAAATCAGAGCATGTCTAGAATATTAAACCACTGCATGGTTGTTTGAGACTCTATATATTGCACATTTCATATGATCATGCATGAGAGCTGTCTTAAGCATCACGGTATTGTAGTAGGCAGACTAGTACACCTACCTTCGGTGAGAGCCCGTAAACCTGCGCGAGGTTTATTTTCTGACTATTAGCATTTGGTAGGCGTAGGCATTCGGTTCCCCTCCGGTTCAGTAGGATTTGACACATGGGTATCCCTCCGATTTTCAGAGATAGATATCAGGCAGAGAGCACTCAATACATGTAGTATAAGTTGCTCTAGTTGTGATGAGAGGATGAGAACTCATGTGATGTGTTGATTTATGTGATGTGCATTATGTTTATTTTAATTGAGACTTTTATATGTTTTGACCTGGATATCTGGTTTTGATTTTTAGCATAGTTTTCTGTAAATAGTCTAAATCCTTAATATTTATAGAAATGCTTTCTGGTACTACTAACCATGTAGATATTTTGAGATTTATAAAAGATTTTCCCAAAAGGAAAATTGAATAACCTACTGAGCATTCTCGTGCTCACCCCTTACTTTCTTCTATTTCAGGTGTTGACCTATTTTATATTAATTATTCTGGTAGCTTGGCAAGCATGTTTGGTAATACTTGTACTTCTAATCCTCTTCATTGGTTGGTTTGTACTCGGTATCAATTTCTCTTTCCTAAATTAAATTTATTTAGCCAATAGTAATATAATTACTGAGTAGATGTATGAGCATGATTTTTGTCATTAAATCGAGTACTTAGGAAATAAAATGATTTTATGTAAATTATTTGAACTTTGGGCTTAGGGTTTAATTTGAACTGTTTTATTAAATTTCATAAATTAATAAAAGTTTTTATACTAGTTAATTAAGATTTTTTCTCATCTTAAAATGAAAAATTTACTTGGAAATTTAAAACTGGTAAATAATATCAAAATTGTTTTTTGGTCCAATCTCGTGATTTACTTATTTTGGAGGACTAAACTTAAATTTCAAGTACGTAAATTTTTCTGAAAATTTTAGAAGCTACTATTCATCACTAATTTCACTTAAGATTACTAAAAGTCATAGCCTTTGGTTTTGGTCGCGACAGTTTTAGTATCAGAGCTTCAGGCTTCAGATCCATCTGGGATCTTGCCTGTGATATTTTGATGTTTAAAAAGAATTTAGAAATGTGTTTGACAAATACCTCATACATCTCTTAGGAATTGGCTAAATCGGTTATTTTTGCTTCGATTCATTATGAATCCTTCGTCCACCTCCCTAGAGTGGAACTCTAGTATCTTAGAGACAGTAATAATCCTGAGATTCTAATCTCAGAAGTGTCAGGGTTGACATGAGATTAGTGATTTCTACCCCTATCAAAAATTCTTCAGTTCAAATAGGTATTCGTTCTTGTAATCCTATGTCTATTATTGTGACAAGCTATATGAACCTCATAAGTTCTGAAATGGCAAATTTGATGTCTAGTAATTTGATTTGGCATAACTGAATATTATATATGCTTATGGGGTTGTGATTTAAATTTCTTAGAAATTATTTATATGTGATTGACTTGTTTGAGAGTTTGATAAATTATTTCCATGATCTCGTATCATGCATTGTTAGGACTTTTAGATAGTCATGACATATTGATTTTTCATTCATGGATTCATATAATAATATAGATTTGGTAAAAAAATAAATAAATCAATAAATATCGTTCTTTCTAGTTTGACCAATGAATTATCTTTGTTTTCAACTGAACTACATATCTCTAAATTTTAGTAACGATTGGATATACAAAATTCATATTTTCAAGGATTATATAATTAAAAAAAGAAAAAAATAATAATAATAATACCACTTTGAGTTTAAAGTTTGCTAAGTTACCAGCATTATAAAATTTAAATAATTGATTTAGTTAAAAGTTAAAACTAGTTGTGGTACTAGTAAGGTTTCATTGTAAATTTAGTGTGGTTAATTTAGGAATAAAGTTCCTAAATATTTTTTTTTTCTAAATTTTGAATATAATAGATACTCTTGCTAAAATTTATCGAGTTTCTACTTGCCATTTGATTTTGAATCTAAGGAAAGCTTTGGAAAATTAATTTACAAATTGACTTGGAAGTAAATATAAAATATCTATAGAAAATTTATGTGGTAACTTTTGGCAAAGAGTTTATATTTTCAAAGAAATCATTGGTGTAATTTAGTGAAGTGCACATATAAATTTTTGAAAATTTGTGCATATATTTCTAAAAGTCAAATGTATGATATCTTGTTACAAGAATTTTGCTAAGTAAAATTGGTTATACTAATTTGTTTGGAACCTTGCATAAATTTTAAAAATATTCATATTTTGAAAACATATTTTGGAAGTTTTGTGAAATCTTGTTGTCATAATCTTATTTGTCTTGATGCTTGGATTTAGTTATTCTTCCAAGCTTTTCATTATGTATATGTGGCTTGTTTACTTGAGCTAGGTATGATTTTAATGATCATTAAATTGTTAAATCCTTGGTATGCCATAAATGTCTTGTTTATTGGGTAAGTAAGTTGAGTGGAATTAACTTTGCATTATTTATCTCAATTGGATAATTGAGCACTTTTCTGGTTAATTCGGTTTGATATCCTAAGTATTAGAACTCCTAGTATTGGGAACTTAGGGTGATATTTCATTTGCATACAAGATTAAAAAAATATATACATATATATTTTTTTATATAACTAAGCCTTAGAGAGACTTTGGTGGTGCAAAATTATACATAGTATCTTCTTTGGAATATATATATATATACACACTCTTAACATACTCTATTATTTTCTAAAATGCTTTATAGGTTTTTCCTGTTGTTAAAATGTCTTGAAAAAAAATGTTTTTAATAAAATTAATAGGGTGTAGTGACTTCAAAGTTATGAAACTAAAGTATTATCTAAAGTTTTTCCTTAATGAAGAACAATGGAAAAATTATTTACATAATGAGATTTGCTAATAAAAAGAAGATACACTTTTAAACCTAGTGGAGATGTGTTTGAAAATTATGGACAAGTTTTAAAAAAAAATTTCTATTATGTTTAATTATGAATTAAAAAAAATTGATATGTTTTAAGTGCTTGATAGTTCAATTAGTAAACTATACCAAGCGAGAAATTTCTTCTTATCATACTTATTTAGCTTAACAAGTGGAATTGTTGTGTTAAATATAAAATTAATTGACTGATGATGACAAGATTCAATCTTGTCGGTGTACTCTCTTTTGGTATTAATGAGTGAGTACTATTTTTGGCACTTTGCGTGTACTAACTTTTGGGAATGGTTGGAGACTCTTGTTATAATTTGTTGTGGATTAGAGTTATCATTGAGTTCATTGATATTGAGTTCAACTTATGACTCATTACTTGATTTGAGATAGATCCAAGCATCATTATGGTGGAATAATTGATGACACATAGATCAGTTCACTCATGAGTCTATATAGAGAGTTATTGAACTCTTGCTATTATATTTTAAAAATGAATACTTGAAGTTCAAGTTTAGTTTACCTATGGCCAAAGTAAGACTTTATTGTGAACTGGTGTAGTATTCTTATATGCCCTAAATTTTGTGTAGCATATTTTCAAAAATATTTTTGAAAAAAATTATTTATGAATTCTAAAATGAAATGAGATTAGATGGGAGACAGGTGTCGCTGCAGAGACAACTTATTCTATTGAAGCTTATTTCTGAGGCATTATAGTATTGTTAGTAGTTTTATTCGCATATTGGGTAGTGAGTCATTTCTATATGACTTTCTTTGGTACCAAAGACTTAGAAGGTCTTTGGAGGTGAGTGTTGAATTGGGATTATTATAATCTTATGTTGGGTAAAGCGATTTAAAGAGTCTCTAAATTTATTGCGGTATGAGTTTTTATGATATGGTATTACCTTGGATAAAAGACTTGAAAAGTCTTTGGACAATATTTGTTATATGAATACTTGCATTTTATATACTCGGACTGTTTTGGTCCTATTGGCAATTGTTGTGCCAAGTGCTTCTGTGTTGGAAATTTCAATTCATAGTGATTTTAGTCTTGTCTTTGACTAGAAGTGTCTTATGTACATGAACATTTTCTACTCATTATCAGGAACAGTGAATGACTTATGTCATCGTACTCTTATTGTCATTTTTGACCTCTAGACGTGTCTATCTTATGTGTGGTACAATACCAATGTTTTGTTTCCCATTTGAGATATTGTTGAGTATTTTCCTATATTAATGAGAAATCTTGTTAAAGTCTTTAGACTTAGTGATTATTTAGGACCAAGTTTAACTATAGATAAGTAGGATAGTCCCAGTATGTTATTGATCTGGTATGATCTAGGGGCGGTATTGTACATACCTAACAATCACTCTTCCGATTATAGAAGTCCTGTATTTTCGACTTCTAGTACTGATTAACACTGCTGCTTCTGCGAATGATTACCAATTTGGGGTTATCATCTCCTAATCCTTGTGTCAAGGCCTTATGCCTATCGATGAGTCATCTTGCGATTCCGTATCTTTTGTGCACGTCCTTATCATATACGTTTGTGTAGTATTGCTATATTGGCGGAATCCTAACACCAAGTAAGAAGTGCATGCTATAGACTTCTTGATTTAATTAGTGTTAGATTTACTCCTACACTTTATGATCGGTGGTTCACTTCTCTTTTGGCTATTACCCCTCGTTGTTTTATTTGTTCCTCTCTTGTTTTTGAATTTCGGTATGAAATTCTTTTAAGGGGAGAATGATGTAAAACCCCTTAAACTTTGGAAGGGTATTTTGGTCTTTTGAAAAAAAATTAAAAAATATATAATAAAATAAATTTAATTAAAAATTCAAATTTTGGGTTGATTTGAAAGAAATTTTGATAGAGAGACTAATTTACAAAACTGAAGGACTATTTTGAAATAAAATTTTAATATTAGGGACTTATGTGCAATTTTATAAAAAAATTGCACTGCCCATTTAAAAGCAGACACGTGGCCTGTAGCCTCTCCCTCAGCTCTTTCTCTCTCCTCTCCCTCGAAATTTTCTCTCTCTCACTCTCTCTCTCTCTTCTCAAAAAACCGGCCACCACTCTTGCGGCTCCGACGGGTCGCCTCTGGTCGACGACAGTCGATGCCACCAAGCTAGAATGATGTGGCACCGCGACACGAGCCACCCGCCGAGCTGTCACAGCCATTGGAGCTCCAGAACGTTGCCGGAGAAGACAAAGTCCCGCGGAAGAAAATGGCTGCCAACGAAGATTCCGGCATCCAATTGCTGTATAACCGGTCTCATTCAACTCGTCTCGTCACGATCTGTCACGTGGTATATATATCTTGACTCTATATTACTCGGATTAAATTTTGCCATTTTTTTTTAATTTTGAGCTATTTTAGTTTTATATTTAAATTTTTCAATCCGACCGTTAGATCGTAAAATAAACCTCATATTTGTGATGTATTCGTGAAAACAAAAATTTTGATATATATTGTCTATATTTGGTGACGGGTAAGAAAATCTAAATCTAATGGCTTAGATCGTCTCGTTTTGCGTACCATGGGCCCGAGTTCAGCTCGAGTCCGAATCGGTTGAACTATATGTATAACCTAGCATTTTTGGGTACTCTGAATTTAGTAGTGATGTCCGTTTAACGATATGAAGCACTGATTGAAAATCGAGTTTTCAAACCTATCGATCAAATGCTCGAAAATGATACTTGACCTTCCAAACGATACCCAAATGATACCAAACTTTATCCATAGCTCTGTAGCACTATTTGAATACTCAATTGAGGTAGGAGATTCAATTTCCTTGTTTTCTATTATTTTCATTAAAATTGGAATTTATTCTGAAAAATGAAATTTCGTGATTTTATTAAATTGAATTATTTGAATAGTTATTTTAATAAACTATGAATTTGTAAAACTTTGTAGACTACTCTAGATATTTTTAAATATGATTTTATACAAGTTTTTATACTTGGAATTTGATAAAATCATAGAAACTGTACTTTTGGATTTTAAAGTATAAAATGGATTTTAATTAAAAATCAGATCATGTTTAGAATGTTAAACCACTGCATGATTGTTTGAGACTCAATATATTGCACATTTCATATGGTCATATATAAGAGTCATCTTAGGCATCACGGTATTGTAGTAGGCGGACTAGTACACTCGCCTTTGGTGAGAGCCCGTAAACTCGCGCGATGTTTGTTTTTTTGACTATCTATATTCGGTAGGCGTAGGCATTCGTTGCCCCTCCGGTTCGGTAAGATTTAACACATGGGTGTCCCTCCGGTTTTCAGAGATAGATATCAGGCAAAGAGCACTCAATACATATAGTATAAGTTGCTCTAGTTGTGATAAGAGAATGAGAACTTATGTGATGTGTTGATTTATGTGATGTGTATTATGCTTATTTTAATTGAGACTTTTATATGTTTTGACCTGGATATCTGGTTTTGATTTTTAGTATGGTTTTCTGTAAATGGTCTAAATCCTTAATATTTATAGAATTACTTTCTGATACTACTAACCATGCAGATGTTTTGAGATTTATAAAAGATTTTCCCAAAAGGAAAATTGAATAACCTACTGAGCATTCTCGTGCTCACCCCCTACTTTCTCCCATTTCAGGTGTTGACCTATTTTGTGGTAATTATTCTAGTAGCTTGGCAAGCATGTTTGGTATATGTTTGTAGTTCCAATCCTCTTCATTGGTTGGTTTGTACTCGGTATCAATTTCCCTTTCCTAAATTAAATTTATTTAGCCAATAGTAATATAATTACTGAGTAGATGTATGAGCATGATTTTTGTCATTAAATCGAGTACTTAGAAAATAAAATAATTTTATGTAAATTATTTAAACATTGGGCCTAGGGTTTAATTTGAACTGTTTTATTAAATTTTATGAATTAATAAAAGTTTTTAAACTAGTTAATTAAGATTTTTCTCATCTTAAAATGAAAAATTTACTTGGAAATTTAAAACTGGTAAATAATATCATAATTTTTTTTTTGGTCCAATCTCGTGATTTACTTATTTTGGAGGACTAAACTTAAATTTCAAGTATGTAAATTTTTCTGAAAATTTTAGAAGCTACTATTCATCACTAATTTCACTTAAAATTACTAAAAGTCACAGGCTTAGGTTTTTGGTCGTGACATCGAATCAACAGATTAATATATTTAAATCTTTATTTTGAATTTTTTTTTATAGTGTATGCCCGTTTTTTGAACCCATTGGATTTTGTCAAATTTATTAGAATTTACCTTATAACTTCTTCTTCGTTTTTTTTTTTTTGGAGGCAGTTATACTGAAAGTTTACACAAATACGCTGTGATAATCAAACCTTTACGATTTATTTGAAATTTAATTATGTGTTTCCACTATGGTAGAGAGTGAAAATAATTAAATCTTTATTACTTGGGAGTAAAATTGTCCACACTTTTGGTCTCCATTGGCCTTCGTAAATACACGCTTTCTGTAGATCTTTTCCTATTACTAAAACTATTATTAATGATCAGTTTCTACACATCCATTACAACAAAAAAAAAGAATTTTACATCGCTTAGAATGTAACGAAAAAATATTGTGGTCGGTTGTAAATTCGACCTGTATGCACCTAATTGTCTGAAACTTTCAGACTGATATGAAAGACTTTAGATGTCAGGTTAAGTTAAGAATACAAAACAAAAAAATTAGTGCAATCAAGCTAGCATAAACAATTATAGTTGAATGATCAAGCCATTTACAAAACTAGAAAATTTTAATCGTATATAAATCTATTGTCTTTTATAACCATTGAGTTAGAGTTGTTGTATTTACATTTTGTAATTGGATTTTTTCGCCGGAGAAGAGACAAATGAGAAGAAGAGAGAAGAAAGAAGAAATAGAGGAGGAAGAAGAGGGAAAAGAGAGAAAGAGAGAGGGGAGACGATAAAAAAAGCTTTAAGAGTGTGAGAGAGATATAGTAACTTATATATATCCATTATTTTAGCTAGATTTTACACTGAAAAAACAAAGAATGGGAGAGAAGAGACAGAGAAGAATAGCTAAAGAGTTAAAGAGAGCAAGTGAATAGAGGGTTGAAGAGCAAGAAAGAAGTGGAGAAAAATTAGGGAGTGGAAGGCAATATTATGGAAAAACTCTGAAAATTTGAAATTCACAATTCAAAGATTCATGTATGAAGGAAAAACATGAGCATTAAATGAAAATTGCGCTGAAAAAAAAAAATTGAATTTGGGGAAAACCAACGTGAAAAGTCTCACATCAGTTTATAACTAATATGGTAGGTGATTCTTACCACGTTGATTTAAAACTGACGTAATAGATTAAAATTTTTTTATTAGTTAGAAACTAACGAAAAAAAAATTACACCTATATTATGTCGGTCATGCTTCGACGAGGAACTGGTGACAGAAAAAATTACTTTTGTAGTAATGATAATCATGCTTTTATAATTTCTTAACAGTTAGTCCACATGTAGCACCAGTTTCCTCATTAAAAAGTTCTAATCAACTAAGGGCTTTCTACAAAGAGAGTGAACGGGAGTAAATACTAGCGTAGTGCTACAAATCTATAAATTTTCTAACACTAGAACTATGAAAAACACACAAGCATATACTACACATAATGCCATATTTCTTGATCATAGCTCCATTTCTTCTGTTTCGGATGATGAATGAATGATTGACAACATTTGATCAGCGTGTATGAAAAGAAACCAAAAAAGAAGATACTAATTTGAAAAATAATGGTATTAATTTCCTTCATCATCAATCGTCACATTTTTCATATGAAGTTGTATTAGCAAAGCAAGAATCATCAGATATTTTTAGAATCAAAACAAGACAAAACTCTTACAAGTTGTAGTGCAAGCAATTGATTCTATCCAGCTCTCATTGGTTTTCATAGCTATAAACGGATCAAAAACCGTCCCTTAAATATATACATCTTTTCATATTATATCTTCTTCTCTTCTTTTCTTTTCTTTTTTTAGAGAGTTTCACAGTCGTATTTAATATAACTCGTGAAACATAGTGTTGCAATAAAAACTAGACGTTCCGGCCCCGCTTTTATTGGTTTAGATGACCAGAAATTTCCCCTAAAGAACAGACAACATAAGGCCCCCCAAAACATCCATGCATGCATACAAATAGCTGTAACCTGTCCCAAGATTGTCGTGACGTACGTAATGTATTTACCAAATATTTTGTTATTTAATTGGATATATTTGTATTAATATATATATACATATATGAGCACTGATTCAGTGAGTACTTTTTTCTTCACCTATTTATAATCTATAGATATTATTTTATCTAATTAATATTTATCACACATATTTTTTATGATAAAAAATAGAGAAAAAAAGGTATTAAATAATATATATTTATTGTTATTATCATATTTTTTATCTACTCAAATCTAACCACTAAAAAAAAAATCTACAAATAGATAAAAAAAAAATTCCATAAGATTATAGGCTTATATACATGCATTTATATTTATATTACTTTGTAGAGCTCTCATGTCGTCGAACGATCCACAGCTAGCGTAGACTTCTGGATCATCCCCGTACGTTATGGTTTCATTTTAACCAGCTACCGACAAAAAGCGTCATACAAAAAATGATTTGCTGCATAAAGATGTGACCTATATATTTCTAGCTAGTAGTACTGTCTTTACACACGTATACATATATGATTAATTAATCATAAATAAATATGAGCCAGTTTGCGATTTCTTTAATATATGTATATACACAATCGATAATTCCGATTCTATGTGTCGGAGCGGTTTCAGCAGCCGTCCACGTGTCTCGAACTACTGATGCTGTATTTTCCAATTAGCTACGTGTCCTTGCTGTCCCAAAATACTCTGAACTCCAAACAAGATCGGAGAGACGGGGGTAGCTACCTGCAAAGACTCTCCGATGCTTAAGTCAGTAGTTTATCTTTGATACAAGGTAACAAGGAAACTATTTCAGTGTCAATTTGTATTTGTTACTTGTTTTCAGGCTTTTCTATATATTTCTATTTTTTAAGCGTACATGCCTCTCTTGGGAACGTATGACTTTAATATATGTAGTCCTGAGATTGTGAACCATGCGGGTCTCAATCTCAGGACTGAGTACCTTTCTTCTCAAAATCTTTTTCAGCAGTTACGGGCCGAGATTTCTGCGATCTCCTCTGTATTGCCGTGGCCTGATTTCCGTCGCCTCCTACGGCTTCAATCTGTCAGGGGTAAGATTTAGGTAAATCGCCGTTCTGTCAGGATGGCTTGTCCCTTGCGCACACCTACGCAGGATCGCATTAAATGCTCTGTCTGGGTCTGGAGCCGTGAGTTACTTTCTATTGTATTCAGTCGGAAGACTTTTGGGGCTTCTGACCCTCCCAACTGCCGAGGTAAGGGCCACTATACTCAGGTGGCAGACCCTTGGGATTTCCGACGCCCATCTGTCGAGATTGGGGTCAGACTGAGCCAAACTGTCCAGGATCAGTAATGGGCTCGGCCCTAACTTCGGATGGTCCAACGGCCGATTGTGAGATCACGTGCGATCCGCGTGGCCTTCCGCGTGGCGTATGGCTTGAGAATAGGTCCCACAATTCTATGAAAGTTGTAATTATAATTCTTTGATAAATATGCTTTAATATAGTCGGTCGTATTATTTCCAAATCTGCTGCCTTAAAAAGTAGGGTAAAAGTTTAAGTTTTATACTTTCTAGTTTCAGTTTTAAAGCAAAATTGCTCTTTCATTTCTAATAATTAGGGATACATACTATTAGATTTGATTTTGTTGGAGAGGAGAAATTAATACCCATGGCAATCAATGCTCAAATGCCCCTTACTCCGTTAACCAAACAACAAAAAAAGATACTATTAAGAGTTCATGAATCCAGCAATTTAGGTTCTAAAATTTGGGTCTATCTTATAGTTTAAACGAAACGATGATCGTGAATATTTAAAAACATTAATTGGTAAAAGGAAAAAATAAATAGCGATGGAAAAACACCAGTAGATAAGCACTGACCTCATGATCAAGTGATGATCAGAGACATATGGATGTGGCTTTAAGAAACACCCATATTTGATAATTTGTGCAGAATCATCGTCTCTGTGAACAAGAGACTTGTAAACTCAAATAGTTTTTAGGCATTAAATAATTTCAATTTGCAAGAATTATTTCACAAATAAACTGGTTGCAGATATTTCAACTCCCAAAATCGATCGTTCTTGGATTTTAAAATTTCTATTATTGTTAATAATAGTCCATTTGCATGTGTATTTGCACAAGGAAAAGCGACATGAAAGATGCGGGAGACGAAGTTAAGGTGGGACCACGTACTCACGGAGGGGATACCAGCAAATAATTTAAACTTATCATGATCAACATTGTTCGAAGAAAAATGAATGGGATAGATTTCCCTGCTTGTCTATTCTAACACGATTCTCAGATTTACGATTCTCAGATTTTCAGATTTATAGAACTTTAAATTAACATATGGTAAACATAAAAAAGAGACCCTAGTTTTTTATTGTAATTCAACACAACCAAATTATATCTACATTTATAGGACCTAGTCCATCAAGTATTCAATCTACTAGAAATATGAATAAAGTACAAAAATAAGTCTTATACAAAAATCTAGAACTTTATTCTAGTTTTCGCTTATTTGAACTCTGATTTCCTTTGTAGAAGATGTTTTTTCAATCTCGTACTGAACTCCCTTTAACTGTGGTTAATGAACTTCCCAACTCTGGCAAGAACATGTACACGAGTCTCTTCTTGATTTTAGACAACTACGGAGCTCCACCTTCTCATTGGAATTAATGGCGGACTTTATAGATAATGAAAAACTTAGAACTAAATACCCAAAATTCTAAGGAAATAAAACTTGCTCTCAAAGCAAGAAATTCCTTTCAAGATATCTCTGAAAATAATGCTCAAAAGGCGTGAATAATCTAAAAAGACGCTTCCTATATAGATAGGAAAATACAAATAAACTCAACTAAAAATAACAGCTATCATCGTAATGTCTAAACATGTAGTGACTTAGATGTATCATACAACCTCAGATTTAAAAGTGGCATCTTAACAAAATAATTAAGTACGCTGATTTAACACATAAATACCAATCGAACTCAAATCTAAATGTGACATCTGACAAAATAATCAGCCACATAGTTAAGACACACAAAGTTAAACTTCTCTTGAAAAAGTCAAATTTAAAAGTAGCATCTTGACAACATAAGCTGAGACACTGATGTAACAGACAAAGTATAAAAGCATGCTAAACAGATATGTACATGAAATACTCTAATATCCAAATATACAGACCACTAGTTTGGTGAAAAGCTTAAGAACTTCAGTTGTTTCAGTTAACTACTTTGTTGAATCAATCTTATATCACGATTACACAGAATAATCCAAACATATACAAAACTAAATTTACAATAGAAATACAAAATAAAATATTATTCATTATAATCCAACAAGATCATAAGATGTCAAACTAAAGCATTCACTAACAGAGATCAGTGCTAATAGTTCAATTTCTTTCTCTGACTTTATTTGGTAAATATATGGTTCCATGTCCTTGCTATATGAAAGCTTTCCAAACAAATCGTCTCCCAAGGGTTGTTTTATCATTTCACGCTTAATTAATCTGCCATGTCACGTATTTGACACCTTAACGCATAAATTTGTACCCCAAAAACAAAATCAAATATAAGCGCATATATAGCTTTTAAGAATATATAATGCTACAAACCATAACTTTTTAACATTTCAAAAAAGGGAATGCATAAATTTGTACCCCAAAAAAAAAAAAATCAAATATAAGCGCATATATAGCTTTTAAGAATATATAATGCTACAAACCATAACTTTTTAACATTTCAAAAAAGGGAAAAAAAAAATTAATTTTTTAATACCATCCACGTGACATGTGAGTAGATCCATAAGAGAATTTGATAAATTTAATAACAATGAAATTACAGTATGCGTCCTTTTTTATGCTTTGTTTTAATTTATAAATGTTCATTTTTTTTTCCTTTTTTATAGCTAAATAAACGAGTATATATATTTTTACATTTAGTATATATTTATGTATAAATAAACGAGTATATATATTTTTACATTTAATATATATTTATGTATAAAGCTTTAGTCTACATACTAAATATATTAGTTTATATAGAGAATACATCATATTTCACATTTGGTATATACACACATACATCGGTCAATTTGCTACGGCATTTGAAAATGAATATTTACTTAAGATGGTTAGAATGGGTCCAAAATTATTCAATTTGGTACAAGACCATTAATAGTATTCACAAATTAAAAACTGACCACTATCTATACTAACATACCTCATAACGTGAAATTAAAATTTGGGATCAAAACGCGGGGCTTACTAGTAATTGTCCATTTTTCAAAAACTAGATATGAAAAGATAGCCGTGCCAATTAATAAAGGGAATAAAATTGTAATTTAATCCTAAAAGTAGCCCCTTTTTTTCGAGGTAGTCCTAAAAGTAACTTTTGAAAGTAGAAGGTTAATTTGATAAAAGCTTTCAAATGCAAACACAACTACAAGTACTAATAAAGCAAAATAGAAAGGCGATTTAAAAAAAAAAAAAAAATTGCTACTATAATAACACTCGGGCCCGGCCCAACGGATGGTCCGTTAGCCTCTCCGATCCAGTTACGAACCCTTCAGATAGACATATAGTATTGCGCTAAGTCTTATTATCCTATGTGGAGTCCAGGACAAGATTTGTCCTATGTGGCATAATCATGTCCCCTCAGCTAACTCTACTCGAACCTAAAAGCTCCACCTTTAAGAAGGATTTGAAGCTTAACTGGTACCAAGTGAAAGATCAATCCTTTTGCCGATATGGGAAGAAAAATTGAATAGGCAAATATTGATTGATGAAACCTTGTTTCTATAACTGTGTCTTGGTTTCATCATTGTCAAGGTCACTTGGATTTGGGACCAGAATTCTAGCAAGATCAGCCTAGAACCAACCCCAAAATACATAGAAATTGTTTTATCCACGCTCAATGGTGCACACAAATAAAATGAATAGCTAGCCACTCCAGGGTAGTCTTAGTACTCTGGCTTTAAATTGACCAATTTTAATGAGTATATTCTTTTACTTACTCTCTCTCTCTCACTCTCTTCCTTTTTATTTTTGCTTGATAAAATCCGTTCCTGAAAAGAAAAAAACAGGAAGTGATAGGATCTGTGTTTTACTCTCTCTCTCTCTCTCTCTCTCTCTCTCTCTCTCTCTCTATCTTTTTCTCTTCTCTCCAACTTAACTCAGATTTGCCCATCTCTGTCTCTTTTCTCTCTTCTGCATGCATCTCTCTCTCTCTTCTTGGTTCAACCTCTTTTCTCTCTTCTGCATGCATCTCTCTCTCTCTTCTTGGTTCAACTTGAAGAATGTTGTCCACCAATCTCTCTCGTTTAGCTTGAAGCTTCTCCTCCCAACTATGTCTTTGGGTTTTGCTAGAAGCTTTTCTAGCTATCTCTCTTTCTAGTTTAGGTCTATTTTTTTTCATAAGTCTATTCTTATTTGGTGTTAAAACTAAATGGATACTGGTTATATAAGGTCATAAGTTAGGATCCGGTGACTAAGGTCATAAGGTCGTTACANGTATATGTTTTATTGTCATACATGATGAGCATGATGAGCTAAATTTTCAGTTGGTAGGAAGGAAAAAAGAGAGGAAGAAAAATATTTACAGGAAAAGTGGAGAAACTACTAAATTGGGTTGTTTGGTAGGAAGGAAAAGAAAAGAGAAGAAAAACAACAGTGAGACCCACACAAACATATTTCTTAAAAAATGAAAGAAAAAAAAAAGAATGAAAAGTTATTTACTAATACTAGAAAGTGAATTTACAATAAAATAACCATGTACACTAATTTAAAATTTTTAATAAAGAGGATAAAATAATAATTTTAAAATAAAATAATTTTCTTTTATCTCAGAAGAAAACATTTTCTTTTCTATCCTCTATATTTTCTCTCCCTCCTAATTTATTTTTTCTTCCTACTTTCTTTCCTCTCTTCCAAAGCTCACAATAATGGCTATCTTTGTCATTTAAAATTGGTTAATTATTTTTGTATGTATTTACTTCTCTTGTTTGTGATGTCAGGGTTAACCATGTGTATAATATGATACTATAAAACATACCCTACAAGGAGGGTAATGTTCCTCACGTCATTTTATTCGGTTTGCATATTATTTCATTTTGTTACGGTATTAATTTGCCTGATGCCTTCTATTTAGAATTAATGAGTTCTATGAATATAAGTCACAGCTCATATATGACTGATACATTGGGTAATACCTAATCTTTTTGCTGGAAGCGAGCACATTCTGCAATTAGGATAAGATAGCACAAAATCTAAATGAACTGAAATCAATTAAGCACGTCGCGGCTAATATTAGAGAATTATTCATATCCCAACCTAAACTTGCATGCAGTACTACTAGATATAGTACTGGAATATGGTCCCGGAGCAATATCCCGGGAAGCCACTGTACTCAGAAGTTGACTGCCGATTAAAAGGATCAAGACAACCGTAATACCTACTCAAAATCTTGGACAGAAAATCAGGCGATTTAATTAAAGAAAATGATCTTACAAGAAAAGTAACGTAGTGCTATTTTTAATACAAGAACCAGTATGCTAACAATTCTCTTTCCATGATCTCCGTGTTATCCTCTACCTCACCAAAAATATAACGTTTATTTTATATGTATGCTAAAAAATTACAGTGATAACTTTTTGCTAACTCTAAACCTTATTGAGAACCCAACTTAACCTATGAAAATTTGACATACAACATGGATGTTATCTTGTTAGTATCCTCCACTAGTAGAGTCGTATTTAGTTATCTACAAAACGTGCTCAAAAGAAAGCACACGAATCTGGAAACGCACATGAATCTCGATCGCGGAAAATCTCTGCAGATTTCCTCCTCTCTTTTTTCATATCTTGTGTTCTTCACATGGTTTTTATATCTCACCAGTCTTTTTCTTCTTTGGAATGTTGAAGCACCATTTTACAAAGAAAGAAGGCTATAGAAAACAAGTGGTATGAAAGCATTATCAAGTTGAGTTGTGTAGGCCTCCAATAAACCACTCACAGTCACGGCAACGACAAGAGATAACCAATGCTGCGAAAGTAAAAGACAAAAGCATAAATAACGTAACCCCATGGAGAAATAAATATGTGAGTCAAGTCACTCTCATATTGTTTTGTTCAATTCCCCTTTTAGACTTTTTGAGTGCCTACTTTCCTTTTCTTCTTTTTGTTACGAATCTACAAAGAATTCACCCATGAAAATCAGCTTGCAAGAGAAGTGTACCCAAGGATTCATATACCCACCCACCTGTTACTTAGCATTTTTAGCCCATGCGGTATTTTTCAGTCATAAGAATAATTTTTACAGGGGAGGAACAAGCCTTCCACAAGATTGGCTTTGCCTCGTATGCATAAATGCAGAACCATCGGAGTCCATGTTGACAGCCTACTGCAGCATAATTAATTCGCAGAGAAGTAGAGAACTAGAGTTACCTCTGTAACAATATATCCAGTTGATGCTAGAAGTGGAAGCAGAACCGAGCACGTCGCCAGAACCGATGTAATGCCAGCTGCAGTGCCCTCAATTGTTTTCTCTACCAAGTGGAGCACGCCCAGCACATGTCAGCAAAGTACTGAATACAACAGCTAGGTTTTAAAGAAAAAATATTAGTGAAAAGGATACTTACTGCCCGTTTTGCTCCATCTAAGGACACCATACTTGTGGCCAACCATTGATGCCTGAATATATAAAGCAAAACCGTTCGAAAAGTATAAAATACCATCTTGCAGAAGCAACTCCATAAAGCTTGATAGCACTCTCAATAAAGGTTCAGAAAACCTTTCCAGCGAGTAGCTTTTCTTTGCCAAATTTTAGCATTAATGAATTGATGTATTGGTACATAGCTTTATGGCACCTTGTGCTTACTGTAGTTGCTTACAAGAATTCAGAAATCCAGATGAAACACTAAACTACAGATATCATGCTAGCCAAACAACATTCTTCCCATCTCAAAAATAAGAACTACAGAGTTCTCAATGTGATCACAACATAACATGCTAACTAATATGTCAAATTAGTGGTGCACAAAAGTAGACTCACCATTGTATCTCCAATTCCAAGACTCAAAATTCCAGCAAAAGGGACCAGGGGACGATCATTGTACCCAGAAGACATCCAAATGGGAAGAGCACATCCCAATAGAAGTGAAAAGTGACTGAGTAATTAAGACAACATTAGACAATGATGAATTAAGCTTCATATTATGAATCGTATGGTTCTAAAGCTTCTGCTCTATAAGGAGAAAGAAATGCATGAGACACCTGACAATTAAAATATCTGAGTCACGATGATCGGTGAAAGCAGTCATAAATTGATGAACAGGTTGTCCCAAAGGCCAAATTCTCCATACCTGACTACAAAAATATGGTTATACAAAATGAACACAAAACATAGAAACATAAGAACAACTTGCATATTTTCTGAACTCATGAGCTTAAGAAGCTAAAACCCAGCTAATCTTTCGAAAGATGACCAAGAAAAAAGTGAAGATCATAAGCAGTGACATTAAAAAGGGCAGCCAGCAATGTCTCATTACCTTTTTTGTCATATATGGAATATTTGCACTCTGTAACAACCTTTTATTTTATTTGCACAAATCTTTCCAGGCATCATAGGCAGCATCTTTCTCTTTGGTTAGATGGCATTTACCTTCTTGCTATTGCGACAAGTACTTTATTTTGGACATTTTAAACTCATATCAACATTTTTTTTTTCCAAATAACGAAAAGAATCGCAATTTCTTTAAAAATCCAAAGATGTTGCTCTACAATTTCCTATTGGTTGTCCTTGTGCATAAAATTGGTATTGCATTGGTTTATCTATAATCTCCTTCTAAGTCATTTTGGTTATACCAAAAGAAATACAAAGTTTACTTAACACAATCATGATGCAAGTTTGCTAACTTACTCGAACAATTTCCAATGCCATGAAAACTCCCAAAGCCGCACCAAAGGCTAGATCAAGAAACTTTGGCTGGAAAGCAAACATAAAGAGAACAACATATCTAAGAAAACCAGCTCACCACAACCAAAAGAGATGAGTGTCTCAAGTAATACCCATGATCAGAAGAATAAATAAAACAAATAAAAGACTTCCTTAATTTTGCACCTGGAAGATAAGAGCAGGCAGAAACATAGAAACCGCCATAAGATGATAGTACTTTCGAAGAAGAATCCTCTCAATCTTGCTGTTCTTTGAGATGTTATAGAATCTCACAACAGATGCACATATGACAACCACCCAATAGATGCATAAAGATAATCTTTTCAAAGGTTCTGAAAAGACAAATGAAAAGACCCTGCCACAAAAGAACGAAGACATTAGACAGTAATCTGACAAAAACACTATATGCAAGAACTAAGAAGTCAATAGAAATGATAATTGTAGAGGAAGTAGCCTCACCCCACCCTTAATAAATATGATTAATTAATACGATCAATTAATACGAAAGTGAAAAATCAGTCTTATTCATCAAGTACAATAAGCCAACTTCTATTCTTCATAGGCAGAAACCCTCTCAAATATCTAATCAGCAATAAGTAGATGCTTCCATGTCTAGGAAAAACTAATTAGATTATTCATTTTGAGCAGGAAATAATTTACAGTAGCCTGCAGATCACCACAAAAAGCAAGGGACTGAATTCAACCTTTTAACAACCTTACAGCTTTGTCAGATATGAGCTTTTTTATCTTTCATTTTAATTCCTTTAAATGTTGCAAAGCCATGCATCTCTGATATTGCTTCCTAAAAGCACCTATGAAGCTAGAACTTGAATCTTTAAAAAACTTTAATGACTATTAACCCGGTAAGGACCACAAGGATTAGTTAACATTCACATTAAAAAGTAGCCTAGCTAAGACATTAAGAGGCATGCAGACCCCTAAACTCCTACTCCAAGCATTATCATAATGTTTAACTCCATACCAACATCTTCCGTTCAATCACTTCCTGTAAAGACAAAACAACAGAAATTGAAATTGATTTGTGTTCTATGGCTTGCTGACCAATTATTCTACAGGAAGAGATGCAGATTATTGGCATTCTTAGTGGTAAAATGGCAACTAGTATAAAGCTTCAATTTCATATCGAATACCATGTAAAAATTGAGGTCCCCAAGGAAAAAACTATAATAATAAACCAAAATAAAAGATCAACACTACTAATTGTCATTGGATATATATTGTGTGACAGTGATAGCCACCAAATAGAACCCTGCATTTGATATAACACAATGCAATCGAAATAGATGAGCAATACCATAGCAACGGATGCATATGAAAGTCCAGAACAAACTCCATCCATGTAGGAACTATCACAGTCATGATAAACCCAAGGGAAGAGAAGAATAAAACAGATCTCCAAGTATCATTGTAGGTCCTTGATTGAGAGAATTCTTTACTTAAAAAGCATTCCCATATTTGAAGTACAAATTTAAAGACCGATGGAAAAAGAAGAAGGCCAAGCAGCATCCCCTGCGCACAGAAGAGAACAAGATTTGTTCTACAGCTATAACTTTCACAATCAACTTCATCACCATACAAAATCTTACCTGAATAATGATACCAATCTCACTTCTTTTACTTCCATATCGTACCAACCCTTCGGCAATCAACAACCTAGATGCCTGTTGGAACAAACTCTGTCACCAACAATATCACAAGCTATTTTGTCCTGCTGGGGGGAGAAGAATTAAGTGCAGAAAGGAACCTTACCTTTGCTATCGATAATGCCAACATGTCGCCTAAATAGAGAACGAGACCCGATGTCACCAAGAGTCCCTCTCCTGAATGGTAATATTATCAACAAGAGAATTATAAGTGGAGCCTATATAAGAACAAAAATATTCACTGAAAAAATGAGAAATCATCAATGAAGAAAATAATTCAGCGAAAGCAATACTGAATAATTCAATTTAAGTAACTCAAATGTACTTCATGGAGACAGTTTAAATAGAAAAATTAAATATAATTGTATTTCAAAAGAAAATGACAAATCAATGGTCGCAAAACATATCATTTAAAAACAAGGTATATTCAATCTGTTTTTCTTTCTTCTTTGTTTTTTTCTTTTTTTCCCATCCCCTTCCCACGATATGAAGTTTCATGGCATAAGTATGAATTGAAAAGAACTAATGACGTAGAAAATAGCAGCATGATACATACCAATAGAAGCACAGGATGGAAAAGTATTGAGAAGATGCTGTATTAATTTCACAGCTGCCAATCCATGACAAAGCATCCACAATAGCTTTAACATTGTATTGAAGCCTGTAAAAGAATGAGTAAACAACAGTGTCAGCAGAGATACTTTTAAACTTAAAACATAGGCAGAAAAAAAGAATAACAAGAGGTTGTAGTTCAAGAAGAAATACTCACCAGTAAGAGATATTGTACCAAGAGAAGCACAGCACAGTGCTGTATACAAGCCTATGCAAATTAAGCTGAACTTCACATGCCAACCACTATGCAGACCAAGGGACCGCATATTGCCAGGTGCACGCCATATAAGCACGCAGAGAAGTAAAAGCACGCCTAAGCAACAAGCCGAAGTAGCCCAGTACTGCATCATTAGGTGCTCAAACTCTACACAATGGAAATGGAACACATCATCAGAATTTGTCGAAAGATAATGCAGTCAACAAAAAGAGCCAAAAGAAAAGCCAAGCCATACGAATATTAAACAAAGCTACAGATGAAACCGAATCTCTACTAACTTTAATAAGTGGAGAGGTAATTCCCAAACTAAACGAATTGAACGATGCTAATTGACGCGATAATTGAGACTCCAACCAGTATCCATAAGTAAATCCAAGCTATACTAAGTTAAGCTTAGGGACAATTCATACAACAACCAAAACTTTTAACTCGAAAACATCGAGTTCGTACCTTCGATTTCAACTTCCTTGAAGGAAACTGCCCTCCACATCTGTATCAACTTAGACAACATAACAGTGGGCAGCGTAACTGCCCCTAACAGTATACCTGAGGAAGCACCCGGCCTGAAAGATATAATAAATTACCAATTTAATCATTTTCCTCTCAAGTATTCGGGGCATTTACCCAACAAAAGAGTGAATACAATAAACATGAATTTCACTCTACAGATATATTATTTATATGATCAACCGCATCTGAATCAAAATGAAAATCGCGAAATTGAATTCCAACTTCGAATTGAAACCCTAAGAAAATTCACAATTTGAAATAAAATTGACAAAAATTAGAGAGAAGTGAGTAAAGAAGGAAGGAAGGAAGGAAGGAAGGAAGAAAAAGGAATGAATGAATATGAATTTACCTGGTTTTGAAAAGAGGGAGGGAAATGGAATCGTCGGCTCGGGCGTCGAGGGATAAGGCGGCGACTGCGAGAAGAGATAAGGCGAGGCCATGGCAGAAGAGAGAGGGAGGGAGAGAGAAGACGACGCGAGCCACGAAGACGACCACCACCGCTCTCTCACCGTTCACCAGCGACGCCATGGCCGCCATTTTTCAAAACTCAAGATTGGGCTTTGTTGCAGTGTCGTTGGATTTACCAAAACCTGCTATTCTTAATTTTACAGCCCAAGAGACTCTTATCAGTAGTAGATAATTACCATGCCTATGAGGTTGATCCTGACTGGCTCTGATACCAGGAGGGTTCCTAGTATTCACTCGTGAAGATTCAGTCTAGGTAGGATATTATAAGCTCTTTCAAATAGCCAGAGTTTCTCTGATAGCACACCATGGCTCTGACGAGATTTCTGGCTTCTCTAGAGCTTAACATATACTACTTAAACTTCCTGAACACAAGTTCATACTAGTATTTGATGAGCCTTAGGAACATTTCTATGAATTTGGTAATTTCCCTACTAACTGATAGAGGATCTCAGAGAGAGGGTTTAGAGACGAGTCATGTTTTAGAACTCACAAAATACAAATTTTATTATTCTTTTTCACTCTCTGCCTTCTTCTGAGGGAAGAAGGGGGATTTATACAACTCCAGAGACCTTACCCCGTTGGGGAAGGAATCTCCTTTTGNAAATGAGGAATATCCATTTGGAAATACTCTGCGCGTTTAAGAAGCCCGGTACCAAACCATGACTTTGGGGAGTTACTAGTTAGGACCTAAAGATTATTCATTATATCTTTTTTTAACAAGCATCATTACTCTTATATATTCAACTTACCGGTCTTAAAGGTTAAGTTTGTCCGAGTCAAAGAGTATTAAATTTGAGATTAATTATGCAATATTCGACGCTTAAACAATTTAGGAAAGTCAAAACTTCAAAATTTGTCATTTTGATCTTAAAACTGAAAGAAATGTTCCTCATTAGTCTTTTTTCGAAAGTTAAAATGTTAACAGAATATATTTGCGCAGGCTCTTTTGGTTTTTCACTTTTTTATTTTTATATTTTTTAAAAAGGCAGTTTTATTTGTTAATTTGCTACTCTGCTTTCAAATACAATGGGCTAGCAAGGGTAATACAATTTGCAAACGAAGATGGGGAAATTGGATTGTTGATTGACTTTTTTATATTTGAAACTGAAGACAACAACGGAATAAGGAGTGATGAAAGATTTTGACCAAAACTGGCCTCAAAGATCACCTCAGTTAGTTCAATATACACGTTTTTATCTAAAAATTGATTACAAGGATCCATAATTTTCAGCGGCTTCCAACATCATCCATACTTCATCAGGTAGAGCAGGACGGTCTTTCTTGTACACTGAAATGAGAAAGAAAAATTGCAATCAAAATCATTTAATCTCACTCAAAACATGGCTTTGTTTATAAACTTCCAGCTAGCGGAGAAACATTATGAAAGATACGAGAGAGTTGTTACATCATGCAATAATGCAACTAAAAAAGTAGGAGAAGAGAACTTTGAGAAGATACTGAGCTTCATCTTGCAACCATATACAACTTATGAGTTATTTTCATATTATAATTCATCGCAATAAAGAGAAAGCAAGTAAGAAAAAGGACTATCTATACATTTAGGATTTATAGCAAATCACAAAACTAACAATTAAAACCCAAAAATCTAACAAAATCCAAAACAATGTAGAATATAGAATATAAATATAGTCAAGGACCTTCTTTGAAGTTGTATATAATGGAAGAGGGGCATCAGTCGTTGACCAATCTCCTCCAGACCTGCAACAGAGAACACGTAATAAAAAATAAAAAAATAAAAACATAATTGTCGAGTAATCAAAACTGTAATAACTTACATAGTCCAGGATCCAAATGTGCTCTTAATCCAAAGATTTTTAACTCACACTCTTCAAGATGATCCAGGACATTAAAGGATTCTGTCTTCCCTTGTAGTACTCTAGTTCCATCAGAATTGTCCACACTTCTTGCCCCTAGCCTGAATTTACTGCTCCTTGTCCAGCTTGAATTATCTGCAGAAGAAATCTCACCCACCTAACCGACACCATCTTTAAGATTCAGAACTGTAACTCCTGTAAGAATGGGTCGATCTTTTTCCCTTCCCTCTCTCTTACAATGTTATTCTTGAACTCTTCAACTGTCCAATTGTCACCTTCATCACCATCAAAGTGACCCTCAAGAACAACAATTTCCACCCTTGCTGAGGACTCAGGCCCATATTTGACAATTTGCCAAGTAAAACAATCTACTAAAGCTACTTGTAATGTGGAATATTCTTCGCCGGTTGATACTGGAAGAGAGAGATTATTCAAGAACCGAAGCTTTAAGCTCCTTGACTCTGAGAATCTCCCTCTTTCAAGCAATTCCTAAGATATAGAGAAAAGATGCACTAGTTATCAAATGCAATAAGGTCAACTGGACAACTTCCAGCCTTCGGGTGAGGTGAGGTGAGGTGAGGAGAGTTGGAATATACAAGTTTTGAGTTAATTAAAATGCTAAACATCAAATTAATAACATGTGAAATATTAATAATTCTGCAAGCCACCAAACAAATCTAGGAAATTCTGTATTCGTGGTAATTTTTTATTTATGAAAATGTGTGATTACTTATTTGTTACTCAAAAAGATTAAGACAGCATAATTGAGCATAAAAATTAGAGATAAGTAAGTAAAGATATATATATACAATAGATAGTTAAGTTAGTTAAATAGAGAAATATATAACAATAAAAAAAAAAACTAGTAATTTAAAGAACTAAAACAAAATTAAGACCAATTAACTAGATTCTATGGTACTAAAGTGTAAATGATTAAGATTAAAAGTATTAAACTTAAAAACAGAAAGTAAAGGAATTGAAATTTAAATATAACTGAAAATAAGGTTACTAAAATGCAAATATTGAAAACAAAAGGCTATAACATGAGAGGACAAATTAACTGGAATAAGCTTATATTGAAAAGTAAAGAGTTGAAAGTAAAATACGATAATATAAAATACCAAGAAAATAGAAGATATTGCTTTAGTGTAAAAACTACCATGAATATGGGATTGGGGTCTTGAATAGTTCAATCCTTATAGAGTTCTTTGAATGATATGTTAGTATGTATATGAAAGAAGAAAGATGATGATTTGTTGTTTGAAATATAGCTCGATTACATACTAATAAAGCCTTGATTATGCATATATATGTACATAGGTATATAAAACATGAAGTAGGAGCCTATAATGATCAAATTAAAGATGTTCACTTCGCATTTCTTGTGATGCAGAAAAGTGAGGATAAATGATCAACCACTTTATATATATAAACTAGTTTTTATCAAGTATGAACTAGTACAAGACCCTAAAAATAGGATGTAGTACCTAGGTGATAAATACAAGACAAGGTATAAACAAGAAATAAGGATTAGAAGCTGAAATATATGATAAAGCAACAAAAATTAGTCACTGTTTATATAGAAACAACAACTGATCATAAATGCAAAGACACTAAAAATCACTTTCTGATGTGAGAATGAAGTTGAATTAGTGATCTTAGACTAGAAAATCTAAAGTGATATGTAGGAGGTTCCGAGATGTTTTGTGACTATCGGGTGGACTAAAATACAAGAAAATTGAGGATTTCAGCCACTACAATGGCTAAAAACGTAAGCAGCTGAGAGAAAGAGAGAGAGTGATTGATTGTATATGAGTATTTGTGTATCAAGGAATGATTGTTTGATAGTGAAAGGGCTGCTCCTATTTATAAGGAGCTTAGACTTAGAGGCCAAAAAGTTAGTGGGAGATAAGGTTACCAAGTGGTAAAAACAACATTTCTTATCTCCTAGAATCTAGTTCTAGCCATAATTTTAGTGAAAGATAATAATTAAGTAATATGGAAATGCTAAGAACCAGTTTTCAGTTTAGTAAACTATCTTAGAAAGCAATCTAGAAGCTATCATCTCAGTGATTTCATTCAAAACTAGCAAAGACAAACCAAAAACCACCTAGTTTAAGGGTGAGTTACTAGAGAAATAACATGGTACTTAGTTAGAAAATGTCTGCATGTAAGAGTAGCTAGTATTGCTTAATTTGGTATATATAACTCATGTTCTTATTTCCCTGAAATAGTTTACAGCATAAGGTAAGGATACCTTAGCTTAGTTAGGATTTGTAAACCCTAAAATAACAATATTCTACTTTTTTTTAACTCCGTTTTCTGCTTTAATCATATTCAAACTTAATTTATCATTGATTAGCACTTAATAAAAATTGTTCTAATCAAATTCAGAGACTTACCCTAAAACAATCTGCTTCATTCATGACATCATCAAAGGTATTTTTGTCGATCAAATTTAGTAGCTCATTTTCAAAGCCATCTTATTCATGATCACACTCAATGAACTCAGTAACTTTCTCTAGATTAATTGGCACCAACTTTTCTGCTTTCATTGTGTTGAATTTCTCCATTGTAGACATATTTATTCTCATGTGGACAAGATTATCGAACATATTGGTTGTCAATTTATTCCTCTGTGCACGTGGAAGAACTACAAGGTTAACTCAAAATGGCAATGAAGAGAAACCAAATAAGCAAAGGATTATCCACACTTTTAGGATGTATACCAAAAACGGTAAAAAATCTTATAAGATTAAAAGAATTATAGAATTTCAGAATTGTTTATTTCTACTTTTCTGATTTCTTTTATTTATTTTTCCCCCTTATCTTATGGGTGTTTTGGCTGGTTTGTTTTCAACAACCAGTTTTATGTTCCTTATTTTAGGGTTTGTTTTTTTATTTTTCTTTTCTTGTTTTTAAGCTTGGAATCTGTGTTTTTCAGGGACTGATTTATGGTATGTTGTTTAGAGGTAGTCTTTCCTTAGAGTCTCTATAAAATCTTATTGTATTTTGTGTTATGTATATAAGTAAAATAAGAAGGTTTTCTCTCTAATTTCTTTATGGTATCAAAGGGGGAAATCTGAACCAATCCTTAAAAAAAAAAAATACAAAATGGCCTCAGATTCAGGTTCTGAGATAACCTCTAGAAGTCAGGGTGCAAACCTACCTCTGCCCAACAGCTCTGAAGATGTTGTCTTGCCTATTATTGGCCACAAACTCAACGGTCAAAACTATCTTCAATGGTTCCTGTCTGTGATGATATTCATATGCAGAAAGGACAAAGATGATTATCTCACAGGTGTTGCTGCAGCACCACCAAACGAAGATCTGAAATACAAGATATAAAAATCTAAAAACAGCATGGTTATATCATGGTTAATTAATTCCATAACTAACAATGTTAAGAAAGATTTCATGTACTATCCAATAGCCAAGGAAATTTGGGATACTGCTAGAATCCCTTACTCCGACAAGAAAAATACATCAAAACTCATTGAAATAAAAGTGTTGATTCATGATCTTCAGATAGGTGAGTTTACTGTCACTCAGTACTTCAATACTTTGAAAAGATATTGAAAACAACTTGATTCATTTGAAGACTCTAAGATGGAATGCTTGGAATGTAATGCTAAATATAAAAAGATTGTTGAAAAGGGTAAAATATTCAAGTTCCTATTACGGCTGAACAAAAATCTAGATGAGGTAAGAGGAAGAATAATGGCAATCAAGCCTTTGCCATCAATTCAAGAAGTTTTTTCTGAAATAAGAAGAGAAGTAAGCAGGAAAAAAGTTATGCTTGGACCACAAAATCCATCGATATCCAACCTAAATAAGAGTTCTGTCTTTGTGACTCGAAATATCAACTTCTCAACTGATAATCGTGCCCGAAGAAGAGGAAAGCCCTAGTGTGAGCATTAAAAAAACTAAGACACACCAAACAAACCTGTTGGAATCATCATGGAAAGCCATTTGATTGGAAACCACAGGAAAGTTATGGCTATACAACTACTGGACAAGAACAATCAGCTGCAAAAATTAGTCTATTCAATAAGGAACAGCTAGAAATTCTTCAGAAAATGCTTAATCAGACCCTCTATCACTCCCAACTAGCTGTATCTCAGCCAATCCAGCGGCAATCAATATGAATATTGATTCAGCTGCACAACGAGGTAATTTTTCCACTGCCTTGAGAACTCAATCAGAGAAAATAACTCCTAGATAGTTGACTCTTGAGCATCAAACCACATGATGGGTAACACATTCATTTTTCATACTTTTACACCTTGCTCTAAAAATTTTATGATAAAGATTGTTGATGGTTCCTTAACCAAAGTGGCTGGAACAGGCTCGGTAGTTTTATCCAAAGATCTGATTTTAAAATTAGTTCTCTTAGTTCCAAATTTGGATTATAACTTATTGTCTGTAAGCAAACTTACAAGAGATTTGACATGTGTAACTAAGTTTTTCACTACACATTGTGAATTTCAAGACTTAAAATCATGAGGATGATTGGTAATGCTAAGGAATATATGAGACTCTATCTTTTAGAGGATTCACGAAATCTTGATAAATAAGCTCACAATGCAATGAGTGTATCATTTCCTATTTTTCTTTCTTCTAATAAAGAGAGTACAATTTTGCTTTGGCACTACAAATTAGGTCATCCTAATTTCTTATACTTGAAAAAGATATTTCCGCATTTATTTGATGATATTCAATTGTCCAAGTATACTAGATCTAATTATTCTATTCACAAGTATAAACCATCTCAATCATTTTCTATCATTCACAGTGATATTTGGAGACCTTCTAAAGTCATTAATATCTCATGAAATAGATGATTTGTGTCATTTATTGATGATCATACTAGTGTAACTAGGGTTTATCTAATGAAAGAAAAGTCGAAAGTAAAAGCCATTTCTCAAAATTTTCATGCTATGATACACACACAGTTTCAAACAAAAATCGGTGTTTAGATCAGACAATGCTAGAAAGTATTTTAACACCATACTTGGGTACTTTTTTGAGAACAATGGTATAATCCAATAAAATTCATGTTCTGATACTCCTCAATAAAATGGAATTGCAGGAAGGAAAAATAAGCATTTACTTGAGTTTGCTCGATCCCTTATATTTTCAATGAATGTACTTAAGAACTTTTAGGGAGAAGCTGTCTTAACTGCAACCTATTTAATAAATCAAATATGCCTTTACGAGTTCTTAAATTCAAAACTCCTTGCCAAATATTACTCTCATGTTATCCCAATATTAGAATCATCAACACCTTATCTCCAAAAATCTTTGGTTGTATTGTGTTTGTACATGATCATTCTCAACATCGGAATAAATTAGATCCTAAGACTATTAAATGCATATTCCTTGGTCACTCTCCCAGTCAAAAAGGTTACAAATGTTACTCAAATATCACTTGCAAATTTTACACCATAATGGATATAACCTTTTTCGAAACAAAATCATATTCCAAAATTCACATTCACGAAGAGAAACCAAAAGTTCAAGAATGCGAATTTTGGCAAGAACTAGAAATCTTAACACCTCAAATCTCAATACCTCAACCACTCAAGGCTAATATTATCTCCAGTGAACATAATTTAACCATCATAACTGAAAACAATAAACTTGACACAATTGAAACTGCTCCAAAAACTCCTCCACATGGCCAACAACACACACAACCTACAAATTCAAAGCTACGTATATACTCAAGAAAGAAGAAATCTCAAGTGAAGATAGAGCCTCATACATTGTTTAAACAGAAACAAGAATCTAACTTGACTCCACAAAGTCTAAGTAATACAACTCTTAAGTCTTCTCCTTTGTATAACACTAATAATAATCTTGATATTCCCATTGCTCTGAGGAAAGGTACAAGGTCTTGCACACAACACCCTATTGCCCAGTTTATCTCATATGATGGTCACTCACCAAGATTTCATACTTTCACTACAAATATGACTATTGTAGACACCCTTAAAAATATCTATGAAGCCCTCAAAAGATTAGAGTGGAAGGCAGCGATTGGAGAGGAAATTAATGCATTGAAAAAATATGGAACTTGGGAAATCTCTGATCTTCCTCGAGGAAAATTGCTAGTAGTATGCAAGTAGATCTTTAATGTCAAATACAAGCCCACAAAATAGTTGATCGTTACAAGGCAAGGTTGGTAGCCAAAGGTTTTACATAGACCTATGGCTTGGACTCCAGGAGACATTTTGTCCAGTAGCAAAACTAAATACTGTCAGGATTCTACTCTCATTAGCAACAAATTTGATTAGTCTCTTTATCAACTTGATATGAAAAATGTATTTCTCAATGGTGATTTGCAAGACGAGGTTTATATGGAGATTCCTACTGCATTCGAGATGCCAAGCAATTCTACCAAAGTATGTAAGCTGAGAAAATTGCTTTATGGTCTCAAACAATCTCTAATGGCATGGTTCGAAAGGTTTACAAAGTACATCAAAGAACATGATTACACTTAAAGGCAGGCCAATCATACTTTATTCTCTAGACATTCACAAGAAGGAAAAATAGCTATTCTTATAGTGTATGTGGACGACTTCATTTTAACTAGGGACTATTTGGAAGAAATGAATAGACTGAAAAATGTACTTGCAAAAGAATTTGAAGTAAAAGACCTAGAAAACCTAAAATATTTTCAAGGGATGGAAGTGGCTCGATGCAAGAACGGTATCTCAATTTCTCAGCGCAAGTATATCCTGGATTTACTTAAGAAGACAAGAATATTAGCTACAAACCTACTACTACTCCCATGGAGTACAACTACAAACTTGGATTAAGAAATGATTGTGCCCCTGTTAATAAGGGTAGATACCAGTATCTGGTAGGTAAACTCATCTATCTAGTCCATACTAACGTGACATCGGATTCTCAATAAGTGTTGTTAGTCAATTTATGAACAATCCTAATAAGGCATACTTTGAAGCAGTTTATAGAATTCTCATGTACTTGAAGATGATTCCAAGAAATGACTTGTTTTTCAAAAGAAGAAACAGTAGAGAAATTGAAATATATTCTGATGCTGCTGATTGGGTAAGGTCTCTTAATAATAGGAGATCCATTACAGGATATTACACTTATATTTGAGAGAACTTGGTAATTTGGAGGAGTTAGAAGCAATCTGTGGTTACTAGAAGCAGTGTAAAAGTTAAATATCGTGCTTTAGCCTTGAGCATATGTGAAGGAATGTGGCTAAAAGGGTTACTAAAGGAACTTGGAATTACGATCACAAACTTTATGAAGGTCTTGTATGATAATTTAACAGCAATCAGCATTGCGAAAAATCCTGTGCATCACAATCGTACTAAGCATGTTAAACTTGATCGGCATTTTATTAAGGAAAAGGTCGAAGAAGGGATACCTGAACTTGTTTACACCTCTGCTAACTCACAAGCTACTGATGTTCTAACTAAGTCGCTGCCAAGAGAAAAGTTCAAAGTCTTAGTCTCCAAGTTAGGAATGATTGACATCTATTCTTAACTTGAGGGAGAGTATGGAATTTCAGAATTGTTTATTTCTATTTTTCTTATTTACTTTATTTATTTTTCTTCCTTGTCTTATGAGTATTTTGGTTGGTTTGTTTTCAACAACCAGCTTTATGTTTTTTATTTTAGGGTTTGTGTTTTATTTTTCTTCTCCTGTTTTTAAGCTTAGAATTCATGTTTTTCATGAACTGGTTTTTTAGTCTGTTTTTTAGAAGTTGTCTTTGTTTGGAGTCTCTATAAAATCTAATTGTATTTTGTGTTGTACATGTAAGTAAAATAAGAAGGTTTTCTCTCTAATTTCTTCAAGAAGTAAAAAAACTTAATAACCAAGCAGGGAAGAATGATGAAAATAAACCACTTCAACCATAGTGTTTGACACAGGAGGGAGAAATAGAAAGAAGGAAAGGGATAGAGGAATTAATATAGAGATTTGGGGTAGGCTAGTTGTTTGATAGGAAGGAATTTAGGAGAGAAGAGATTAGGCAATAGATTTCAAATTCCCATTTTTAACTCTTGCACAACACCATAATTGGAAATGAAAAAAAGATTTCAACATGAAAAGCATTATTCTATTAACACTGTTAGATCTTCATAAGAACTCACATTCTCCTTGATGCTCCATGACATCATAGGTTTCTGTCTTCACTTACAGTACTCTAGTTCCATCAGAATTAACCACACTTCTTGCCTCTAGCCTGAATCTACTGCTACTTGTCCAGCTTGAATTATCTGTAAAAGAAATCTCACCTACATAACCTACACCATCTTTAGGATTCAGAACTGTATCTCCAGTAAGAAGGCGTTTTTTTCCCTTCCCCCTCCCCTCTCTCACAATTCTTTAACTGAACTCTTCAACCTTCCAATTGTCATCTTCATCATCAACGAAGCCATCCTCAAGAAGAACAATTTCTACCCTAGCTGAGGATTCAACCCCATATTTGGCAATCAGTATGTGTCGTGTCCAATGTGGTCTTCAGAACAAAAATCAACAGTGGTCTCACGTGTCACAGGGAACGTGATAGAAACTGGTACCAAACATAGTCCTCGGCTTCTAAGGTCTTGTTTGGGATCTTCAGGGTCCTTAGATATGTGATCAGAATTACCCTGCATTTAATTGTAACAAAAACATGCTCCTGTAATCAATTTAAATTTAAAATTAAAATACTCTTTAATTGGAGTAAGATATAGTTATTTTATAATGAGAATGAATATATTAATAATGAAGAATAAAAATGCACCTGCTGGTGCCGTGTGGCAGCTCTAGATTTAATGTATGAGTCGCTTAAAACCTATTATTTTATGGGAAAAGAAAAAAGTTACATTAAAACAATTTATTGTACTTACTAGTTATTTCCCTATGTAGCAGTAAGAGAATAACATCGATGGTAACAAAGGATATATCTATATCCAAATGGGACTTACAGTAACTTGTTGATGGAGGAACTGGATGTACTCAATAGCATCAAAGAGCACTGAATCAGTATCAGCCTGACACACCCACAAAATAACATAATTAGAATATATCATATATAGTAAAAAAAAAAAAAAAAAAAAAAAAAAAGCGATCCTTCTTCCTCTTTTCTTTTTATTTTATGAATTAATTCATGAGAAAAGAGATACAATCTCTCGGTACATAGCTAAATTAATTACCTTTCCGAAAGGTGAAACCAATTGATGGAGCTCAGTGATTCTGTGGCCCAGCTTCTCTTTCCTCGGGAAATGAAGATTTGGAAAAAATGTTGATCCTGGAAGAGAGAGATTATTCGAGAAATGAAGCTGTAAGCTCCTTGACTCTGAAAAATGTGTCTCTGCCACGCAATTCCTAAGATATAGGGAAAAAGATGCACTAGTTATCATATGAAATAAGGTCAATTGGACAACTTCCAGACTTTGGGTGAGGCCAGAAGAGTTGGAAACTAGAAGTTTTGAAGTTAATGAAAAATGCTAAACATAAGATTAATGACAACATGAAGTATTAATAAATTTGTAAGCCACTAAATAAAACCTAGGAAAATCTTCTTCATTCATCACATCATTAGGAGTACTTTTGTCGTTCAAAGTTGGCAGTTCATTCTCGAAGCCATCTTGTTCATGATCACACTCAATAAACTCGTTAACTTTGTCTAGATTAATTGGCACCAACTTTTCTGCCTCCATTGTGTTGAACTCCTCCATCATAAACATATTCATTCTCATATGGACAAGATTATCGAACATATTAGTTGTCAATTTATTCCTCTTCGCACACGTGGAAGAACTACAAGGTTGACTCAAAATTCGAACAGCATACTTCTTTAATATGGGAAGTGTATCACCACAGTAATCCCACCAAATTCCTACAAATAATAATAATAATAATAATTTCAATCGCAACTATATCTATACTAGCATTTTATAACTATTACTAATACCAGAATATTTAAAACTAAAATTGTTGAGTGTAACTATGAACTATAAAATTATCGAACTTACGAGGATGTGAAGTTTTCATCATTGTTGTTGCTGTGGTTGTAAACAAACTCAATAACTTTTCGCGATAAACTTGCACCTGATGCATAAAAGCTTCTTTTTCATCACAAGAAACCAAATTCTCTAAAATGAAGTTTATTCCTTTTTTCATCTCACAATCTTCTACAAATTTCTCATTGTACATGTAAGCAGGATTCAGAAAAGCTGCAGCAGCATGGATTGGATGAATTATATATCGTCTTCTATATTCAAATAAATCCAAAATCTGCATATACTTTGATTCAGTGGCACTACAACGTTCCTTGATTATCACTTTTGCCCTTTCCATTGCTTCGTACAAGTATCCTGAAGTTGAAACATAACGATCAACTAAATAAAGAACTCGAACCAGTGGCTCCATAACTTGCAAAACCTCTTGACCTTGACTCCAAAATTCTGAACGTTGAATGATAGCAGCAACCCTTTCAGCCATTTCTTTCTTGCTATAATCTAATCTCATCCATTCAGAGGACGCAACTAGCCGTCGTAATTCATCTTCAACATTTAAAATTGACTGAAGCACTAAAAAATAGGAAGCAAATCTAGTCACACATGAACGTTTCAATTCTCTTCCGTTTGTGTGCACTCTCATCAATGACAGAACATCAGTATGATCGTAAATATGTGCGAAAATCAATTTTGAATCATCAAGTACCTGTTGAATCCATGAAACGTCATCACAAATATCTCTCAAAAGCAATTGAATTCCATGAGCAACACACCGAGTCTTATACATATAAGGATATTTTCCAACAAGCATGTCCCCTGCGGACTCAAAATTTGAAACACTACCACTAATGAATTGTACAACATGTTCTCGTCCAATATCTTCTATGACAGAGGACAAAAGATCTTTCAAATAAACTCCGGATTCTCGATCATGATAAATTTCAAAAGATTTTAAAAACACTGCACCTTCTGGAGAACATGCAACAACATTCATAAATGTTTGTTGCTTCATATCCCTCCATTTATGACACATCAATGTACAACCTGTCTTAGCCCAAGATGCCTTAACTCTATTTATATACTCATCAACTTCAGTTCTTGAATCCGAGACTAATTTTGTGGTAAGAGTAGTTTGACATGGTAACTCATATCCTGCTCCATACTCCGATATTCCTTTCACAAGACCAATAAAAGATGGAGTTTGAACAACATTGAACGGTATGTCATTCAAAATAAGGTGCCGAAAAAGCAATTTATCAACTTCATTTTGATCGTTATTTTTGCCCATATTCATAATATCTGGTTGCTGCCCAATTTTTTGTGCTGAATTAAGTGAAGAATTATCAGCATCATCATCATTCCTAGCTTTCTTATTAGAACCATGAATTTCTAAATAAGATTCTTCTTGAACATGCTTTGGTACTTTGTCACAAGTATCAATATCACGACCTTTAATCCCAGATAAATGTGACTTGATTCTAGTACTACCCCCAGAAAATTCACGTTCACAAAACTTACATTTAAAACGACCTTTCAATTTCTCAGCATATTCCCAACATTTGTCATTCTTTCTGACCATATTTACTCCTAGACACAATAAAAAGTATAAATAAAAAAGAGTAATATTATGCTTATCTACATATACTTAATTACACGCAACTAACTTAAATAATCATATACAAGTCGATATCACTAATTATAAATTAAATATCACGCATATAAATACAAATAAATTTAAGAAAATTAAGTTTCGACTATATGGTCATTGGCGATGGTCCTCAGTATATTCCCTTTCAAAGAAAAAATAAGAACTAATAACCTATATTTTGGCTACATGGAGATTTTATATTAAGAACTAAATTTAATCTCAATAATTCATATTAATGGCTATATGGGAAAAAAAAAATTTCCCCGCGTAAGTATTGTACTAGAGAAAAGGCGCGCACACACACAAAAAGTATAGGAGTGATAATTAATACCAGAAAAAAGCCAAGAAGGAAAAAGATCAAACCAAACCGAAACAAAAATGAAAATAAAACATAATTGTTATATGTGTAGTATATAATAAATTTTACCTTTGCCTTTTGCTTACTGCGTGATCTTAATTCTGTGACTCGCAATTCAAACTGAAACTGAAATTGATTGCATAAAATGGAGAGAAAGAGAAAGAGAAGAAAAGATAAGAGAAGAGAAGAAAAAGAGAACGTGTACTGAGAGTATCTCTCCGGTGGAGACAAGTACCAGCTTAAGGGAGTATATATATAGGCAAAGTAAAGTAACTAAAGTAAAAGTAAAACCAACCAAATATTATAATATAGTAAGGTAAGTACTAAATTTCTCATCACTTCTCGAGGCCGTATTATTCGTCAAGTTCGGAGAGCGTTTGTACTTTACGTTTTTATTATTTTCCTTTTATTATTATTATCCTATAAATACAAGTTACATCAGTCAAACTAATACAAGACAGACTCAAACAGTCCCTACAAAAATAAATAAATAAATAAAATCCAACGGAACGTTTTATTCGTCTGCTTATAAAATTCGCAAATTTTTCCATGCACATCCCAGAAAAAAAAAAAAAAAAAAAAAAAAAAAAAAAAGAGAATCCGATTCAGTTGACGTCCAATTGCATAATTGTCAAAATGCTCAAAATGGCTTACTTCACTTGTTAAGATTAAAAACGTTAAGATTAAAAACAAAATAAGAATATTAATAACGTTCAGGGCTCATTTGGTATAGACGAGTATAATACGTTTAATGCAATATAGGATAAAAAAGATGGACTAAATGAAAAATAGTCTAGAATTAGATTTTATTGACTTAAATACGATGATATAAGCTATATAATACTTTTAATATAATATAGGATAAAAAAATATGGACTAAATGAAAAATAGAACAATTAGTTATTATGACACAGACATTTACCGTTATTACAAATTTATCCCTCATTTTTTATTTTTTATTCAAATTCTCGTTAAATAATAAAATTATCGTTCTTTTGTCTCCTCAACTATGCCTTATTAAATAATAGTCAAATAGTTATTTGACTTTTTAAAAAGCTAAATAAATAGCCTTATTATTTTTTATCTTTTTTTGTTGGGCATTTTCAAATAATTAGTGTTTTATGACTAGAAAAATAAAAAGATGTAACATAACATTTCTTTACATGGTTATATATATATATATATATATATATATATATATATATATATATAAGAGTCAGACTCCATTTAGCTATTTTGACATTTACCTATCAATTGTTATAAATTTTAACCATGGAATATAGATTCTACGATTTTGATTTTGTGGTTAGTTCAAAAAATTAAAAAGGAACATTCATTAAAATTTAAATGTTTATTGTATTTTAATTGATTCCTTTCTCATAAGTGGCTAATAAATGACATAAATTGGTCTCTGATAAATAATAATTCTTTTGTAAATAAAATAGATATAATTTTTCAAAACATTGTAGGTTTCACAAGAACTTCTTTTGTTACAAAATAATTAATTCAGCTTTAGTGAAACGTCGAAAAGCTAGGTGCAATTCTCAAGGTAGGTTAGGAAATATATATATATATATATAGGTGATATTTCAATAGAGATTTTTGTTTTTACCCATAAATAAGTACTCTAATTTAAGCTATTAAATTTTAATTTAATGACTAAAATGATATTAGTATATTTACTAAAACAATTATTATAATTAGCACATATATAAATATAGAAAATTATTTAAAACAAGAAAAATGAGCAACTTAACGAGTTGGTCAATATTTTTTTATTTTTTTATAAGAAAATGAAACAAGTAAAAAATACTTAATAATTAATCACTCTCAACTATCTTATTCGTTGAAAAAAAAAAAACAACAAAAGATGTACAAATTTTAAGTTGTTTCATGCATAATTTTTTTAGAAAAAAAAAAAAAACAAATTTCTCTTCATTGTAGTTGCTTTAATCATTTTTTGTTATTTACAATTATGCTACCTTGGATTTTACTTTTTCTACAATAAAATATAAATTTTATGAAATATTGAAGATACAACAGTATATATAGTTTTAAATTAAAAATAATTAAAAATTAAATTTTCAAAAATAAATAAATAAAAAAGAATTAGAAATTAATATATTGAATGTGGTAATCTATTATTGTAGATTTATTTCTTAATTAGTCAAACTTACCTCTCTATAGAGCAAAAATAAAAACACCCATAAAAAACTCACCTATTTATTCCCATATCATTTTTTTTTTTTTAATGAAAGTAACGATGATATATATTTCATGACCAATATCTAGCCAAGACCTCGTCAACCATGGAGTCTAAGTCTATGACCAAGTGGTTTGAAATATTTTAAGACAACGGGCATATGTAATAATTAATGTCCATTATGTATTATTTTTCTTGAAAATTTTTATTTTGTACTTGAACAATAATAAAAAAAAGATTTTCAACAACGTAGAAAAGACTATTCTTTCAAATTTGTTATACTAGCAATGCTATATAAATGGTAGAGATAATTGCAAAAAAATACCGTGAAGTTTGGACGTTTTTCAATTTAAATTCTTAAATTTAGATTTTACAAAATAATATCCTGAGATTAAGAATTTCTGAAAATTAATACCATGAGTTGACTTTTTGAATAATTTTAACTGATAAAATATAATAATATCCTCAAAATTAAGATGAATAATATAGATTAATCTAGTTTTAATGGATGGTATTATTGTTTTTTCTAAAATTGGTCAAAAAATATGCTTAGTGTATTAATTTTCATAAATTCTTAATCTCAAGATATTATTTTGCAAAGTCCAAACTTCAAGCTTTAAATTGCAGAACACCTAAACTTCATGGTAGTTTTTTTTATAGATATCCCTAAATGGCATGCCAAATTGCTAATTTTATGGGATTTTTATCAAAATGTAATAAATTCATTATTTTAAACTACAATATTATTAAATAAATGGTTAATGGCACAAATGGCTCTTGAACTATTCAACTTGTGGTAATTAGTCCTCAAAGTTTCAATTATAGTAGTAAAGCTCCTGAATTTTTCGATTTGTAATAATTTGGTCACTGAACTATTCAAATTGCAACTTATGGTCAAAGTTTTTACTAAAAACATACATGGTGGAATCTATTTTTACTAAAATCTTAAAATCAAACTTACGAGGGCTACGTAGTGGAATCTGAAAGTATTTTTGTAAGTAATTTGAGAATTTCATGAAGAAAAAAAAAATGAGCAATCACAAAAAAAAAATTCTTTAAATTTACAACTTCAAAAACCCTGAAAAATGCAAATAATACATTTTTCTTTCTCTATATTCTTTTGTTTAATTTATTTTTCTTTAAATATATTTTAAGATGCTACAATATGCTCCTCATATGTATTTTTACTCTGAAATTTAATAGCAGATTATAATTTAGATAGCTCAAGAATTATATTGTTTCAAATAGTAAAATTCAATAGCTTTATTACTTCAATTAACTTTGAGGACCCAAATTGTTACAAACTGAATAGTTCAGGGACTATTTGTACCATGAATCATTAAATAAAAAGTTATCTTATTTTTTGTCATCTATTAATTGAATGAGCAAATTATAAAAAAACAAACTTCTTGATTATATTAATTTAAATAATAACGTGGAAAAAAAATAGAAAAACAAAAATAAAAAAGGAAACTGAAATATTGTGAAAAAGAAAAAAAGAGTCAATAGAAAATAAACACCTTTTTTTTAAAAAATTATTCCTGACCAAAAAGAGGGAAAAAAAAAAGGAATAAAAAACAAATAATGGAATGATTACACCTATTGATAATGTTTTTATTTGTATATATAGATAGTAGTTTTAAAAATTGCTATTTTAGTCTATACATATATATATATATATATATATATATATATATTTATAAAATAAAAACAAAACAAAAGGCTTGATATAATATTGTTTTATTAAACTTTATATATGCTTTTCATTAGATATAATTTTTTATTGCAGATTTAGTATAATTTCATTTTTGGATACAAATCTAAATCTAAATCTAAAAAACAAATACACCTTTTATTCTTTTATTTATATTTAATCATGTTTAAAATTGTTATTTGACATCCTTTTCATTTTTTTCATGTAATTTAATGTTAATAAAGAAAAAAATAATTAATTATTTTGTCCCGTTTGTTATTCTCAGTATAAATTTAGTCCCTCATTTTTTTTACTTTGTATTTAAGTGCCCCTAGTAAAAGTGTTTCTCTTTTATCCCCTAATACCAATACTTTCTAGAAAGTTTTTTGGTTATAAAATTATGCATGCTTTTTTTACATGACTTTTAAAAATATTTACATTAATGTATGAATGCAAAAAATACCTAGTTTTGTTTTATATATAGTCATGTGAAAAAAATATTTTTTTGTTTACCTCCTTTTCATTATTATTTATTTAATAATAAACGTAACTATTTGGAAATGTCCAATAAAAAATAGTAAAAAATTTATTTAGTACTTTTAAAAGTGAAATAACTATTAAGTTATTGTTCACTAATGGTTTTCTAACAGTGTTAGAATTGAGAGGGTAAAAAATGAACACATTTACCATTTAGAATACTTGAACACAAAATCGAAAGTGATGAATTAAATTTGTACTGATTGCAAATATCAAAAAGTAAAATGACTAATTATTCTAAAAATTAAATAAAAAATCATTAAGGGTCCACCTTTTTGAAAAATGTAGTAGAATTATATATAAAATGTGGTACCGTTTTTACAAAGCAAACAGGTGGAACCTCCTTTTACTAGGAATGAGACAAGAAGGAGATTGATTATTTTAACCTATTTTCCAAATGAGTTCCAATATTCCACACATAGGTGCTATTTTCTCCTCTTGTAATTTTATCCCTTCTCTTATTTTTTTTATATGAACCTGGATAAAGTGAAGGAAATTAAATTAAAAAAAGAAAGAAAAAGAAGATACACCAATTCAAAAGAGGGCATAAACCTGACCTCTCAAGACAAAGAAACAAAAAGAGAAATAAAATCAATGAAAGTAATAATTAGGCTTCGCAATACCATCGTCGTAAACAAAAGATGAAATAAAAGATGAAACGGACTACCACCAAGTGAGACAAACAAAAGAAGGAGTACGAGATACTAAAGAATCAGTTGCAGTTGCATGATTACCCTCGCAATAGATATGAATGACCATAAAATCCATATTAGCAATATGCCCCAATGCTCTACACCAAGCTAATCTCTAATAGAAAAGAATTTTAAGGGAACAGACTAAAAGAAGAGAAATGACATAGACTGAATTATTCTCTAATCAGAAATGCTTCTATCCATATTTCTAAGTGAAATCAATTGCATGAATCACCACTGCCAATTCTGCCTCAAAAGCATAACTAATTCCTAAAGGAATAGAGAAATATCCTCGAACAAACCCTCTATAAGTCTGAAACAAACTTGAATACCCAGAAGGTCCCAGTGAACAGAGAAGAAGGTCTCTATATAACTTCAACAATGATTAGTATCTTTCGAGGTCTACTTTTGACCCAGAGCTCTCGTAAAATTAAGAGATAAGTCATATAGTTAGACATAGATCTAGAAACTAAAGACTCTGCTTCAATAATAAAACGCCATAAAAGAACAACGTTGAAGATATAGATGGCTTTTTATCTTCAAAAATTCTCAAATTCCGAAGACGCCATATAATCCAAAAAATAGAAACCAAACCAACTTCCTAAAAAGATTGAAGTTGCGGGCTAAATGAGTAAAGTTGAGCTCTATCCCAAAGATCTCTCATAGAGCCCTCTAGAAAGATTGGCGTACGAAATAAAGAGGACATGACCAACTAAAGCTACACAACAAAAGGGCAATCAATGAATAAATGTGACGAGTCTTTAACCGAGGAATGACAGAAATAACAAGAAGACGGAAGATAGAAGTCTCGCTTCATCAAGAAAGAAATAGTAAAAAACTGATCATGAAGAGTTCTCCAAAGCAACTCCAACCTCAAGAGAGGGATGAAGGAAGACCAAATCTGTTATCTCCTAGAGCAAATGACTGGAAAATCAGAAAGAGGAACATAAACATCAGAATAAGTGCCCTTACCATCTAAAGAATCCATCTAGCATAAAGAATCTGGGCCATCTAAAATCACAATTGACTTAATAACATCAGCTATTCTCAGAAAATGATCTGTAAATGCAAAAGGAAGAGACCAACCTGAATCCATTAAAAAATCTCCAATCAAACTCTCCAAAGATGGATCAAGAAATAAAGAAGAAGATACCAAATTAAATAGAGAGGAATCTAACCAATTATCAGTCCAAAATTTGACTTGAGAATATCTTCCAACTAAACAACGAGATTCTTCACGAAGATCTTGACACAAATGGTGAAGCCTAATCCAAATGGAGGATTTAATTTGATATCTGAAATCCCCATTACTCATAAAGAAACATGCTCAGAGATAAGAAAATAAATCATAATCAACAGTCATCATTCTCCATACGAACTTCTTAAAAAAGGCTTTATTGAGAAAGGATAAATCACGAATATCTAAACCACCCTCTTCTTTAGGCCGATAATATTTTTTCTACGAGACTTGGGCCAACTTTTTTTAGAGAATAGATTCCGACCAAATAAAATTCCAAATTATTTTTGTCATTTTACTTAGCAAAGAACTGGAACATCTGTAAATTTAAAAAGAATGAAGAAGTGAACTATAAATTATAGAACTAACTAGAGCAATTATGCCAGTGAAGGCAAGAGATAATCTCATCCAATAATGAAAACGAGAAAGTAAACTATCCATCTAAGGAATCAACTACCGCTGACGAGGAACTTCTACAAATAAAAGAACCCCCAAGTAGTGCATTGACTCTCCACCTCGCTTCATACCACAAATAGAAAGTAAATCTCTAATTCTGACAGAAGAAATTTCCTTACCAAAATAGATATTGGACTTCTTCCAATTAACTAGCTGACCCAAAAGGGACCCATACAACTCAAAAGCTGAATGAACAGCTCTCAAGTTCTTTAATGAAGCTCGACAGAAAATAAGAACATTATCTGCATATAAAAAGTGGGTCAAAACACTCTTTTCATGAGAAGGAGAGATAGAATCAATAGCTTTTATACTAAAAAAATGAGTCAAGTAACGACTCAAAAAGTCCTCTACAAGGCAAAAAAAAAGGAAAAGAGAGAGAGGATCACCTTGCCTAACCCCATGAGAGCATGAAAAGTAATCATGAGGGGCCCATTTAGAAAGACTAAAATATGGGCAGAACTAAAAGTGGTCGAGACCCAAGCAGTGAAGATAGGCAAAAAACCAACGGACCTGAGGACCTCCAGAACAAAGGACCAACGAATAAAGTCAAAAGCCTTATGAATGTCGATCTTTAAAGTAACATGACCATCAAAAGCCGAATTGCTTAAAGAGTTAAAATATTCAGAGGCTCCCAAAATACAATCACTCATCTATCTACCTTGCACAAATCCAAACTAATTCGAAGAGATATTCGAGAACTAATAGGTCCCATCTTAGTAGCAAGAATCTTAGTAATGACCTTGAAAAAGAAATTTCCTAAAACAATAGGCTGAAATTACTCAATCTTATTTGCCTCTGTAACCTTAGGGATAAGGACTATAAAATTAAAATTAATACTAGGAAATATCTTACCGGTATGAAAAAACTCTTAGATTGCCAAGACAAAATCATTACCCACAATAGGCGAGCAACTACGGAAAAATTTCCCAATGTAGCCATCTAAGCCAGGCGCACTAGAAGGATCCATATCAAAAATAATGTTTCTAATTTCTTGCTCAAGAGGAAGACTTATTAAGCAAGCATTTTCATGATTAGTATCTAAAGTGGGAACATGCTCTCGAATAATGGAGAAGTCAGTTGGTGAATAATTTGGCTCAGAAAATAAAGAAGCATAAAAGTCAACGGCTTAAGCTACAATACGATCCGATCAGTCACAATCTCATGGTTGATAATCAAAGAAGACAAAGACTTATTAAATTTATGTCTTTTAAGGGTTGCATTATAAAAAGATGAGTTACGATCTCCTTCTTCTAACCAATGAATACGACACTTGTCTCTTAGAAAAGAATCATACAAAGTAAAAATATTATCTAGAACAGCCAAAGCATCAGCCTCTTTCTGAAAGATCTCCTCAAAAAAGCCATTTATTTGCAACCTATTCTGTATTTTGTAATTCTATCTATAGCCACAGTAACTCTGGTAGACAAATTATTGAAAATTTTCCAATTCCAAGCTCGAAGAAAAGCTTTCAAGAGTTTGAGTTTCTACAAAAGACGGAAGGTGGGGTAACTAGAAATCCAAGAAGACCAGACACCAGAAACTAAATCGAAGAAGGTAGGGTCATCCACCCAAACATTCTAAAAATGAAAAAGGTCGAGGATGAGGAACTCTCGATTCTCTTCCAAGCATGAGAAGAGAAAAGTGATCTAAATGTAGACGAGGCAAAGTGCTATAAGACAAATTTAACCAGAGATCAATAACTCAGATGTATATAAAGCTCTATCTAAACAAAAGAGAACAAGATCTCACATTCCTCTAACAATCCTAGTATAAAAAGCACCCCTAGTGTCCAAATCAATAAGAGTAGAAGCACTCACAAAACTGGCAAATTAAAAACAAGAAGTAAAGTATATAGCACCCGTTGTCTTATAAGAGCCTAGAACAGTATTAAATTACTCAAAATACACCAAATAGGAACAACCATGTCCAAAAGAGGACTCCAAAGCTCCATTCTAGAAGAAGAGGAAGTACCATAAACATAGGAATAACGAATTGTTAACATACCCGCCATAATTTTATCCCTTCTCTCTTTCAACACCAAACATGAGACTAGGCTAAAATAGTCCAATCATGTTCTTAGTCCGGCGCACCAAATGCCTCCTTAATGGCTACCAAATTATATTATATCATTAATAGGTATTAAGAGGAAAATAAATAAATAAACAAATGTTACTTATACCTTATCAGTATTGTCTAAAAAAGGTTGTTCCATATGCTGTCACATTTACTTAAATGCTGACAAATCAACACGAAAAAAAATAGAAAAATAAATAATTAAACAATTATTTTTTTAATAGGATTAGTTATTGCTCATTTGTTATTATTTTAAGTACAAGAGACAACAAATGAGACAATATTTTTGAACTTCTGATCTAATTCATCCGTATCAAGGTACGTTTTTTCTTTGGGATTAATCTACTAATTTTCTAAAACAAACAGAGGAATTATTTTTATGCTTAATCTTATTACAGTAATTTCCAACATCAAGCAATACGTCGTTTCTCAATCATAAAGAGTTAAAGAAAGACAACAATTTTTAATGGAAGGTAACATCTTATTTGGATTTTAATTTTGGATAATGGTTGATACCCCAATTATTGTACCAAATTTTAATACTAACACGTGTGACACATATGACATATAATTTATAACCATTTCATTAATATCAAAATTAATCATAAATATAATTACTATTATCACCAATTATATTATCATAAATCATATATCAAATGTGTTCTTTAAAAAATTTAGTATAATAGTTGTTTTACTCTAGCAACTTCCTCGTAAAAAAATTTTATGGCACAAACCTTGCGTTTTTCGGTACATTGACTATTCATATGAATGACTAGTCATTTGACACGAGTAAATGTAATTTGCTGTATCTTTTTTGAAATCTAATTTGCTACTTTTAAGGCTCCAAGCCTCCAACGAATGTCAATTCTTCTTTTATTTTTTTTAAGGAACAGATGTCAATTAAACATTGAACTTCGCCTTTCCTATTGTAAAAAATAATAATAATATGGATGAGATTATTAAAAAACTAAATTTCAGTTAAAGAGAAGTCTATATAACCAAAACCTAGAAACTAGAAAGGTATAAATTAATTGAACAAAATTATGATCTCCCATGAAAGCTAATGAAAGCATCCACCAGATCAAGTAAACAGCTTATGTAAACACCTTTCACATCTAAAATATATTTGCTAATATAAATACTCCTTCAAAAAAACTGGTCCCTTCACATGAGTTTGTCAATTTAGAACACGTTTTTTTCATAGATTGGGAGAAAAAATGGCTTCTGAATTGGCAAAAACATACGAAGGGACCGGTCCCAAATCGGAACTGTATCCGAATCCTATATACACATTACACATCTAAATGTACATAATTTAAACATGAAGTGAAAAGGAGTTTTCGGGCTCCTGCCACCATAGTCAAGAGTAGACACGAATGAACTAACCACATGTATTTACATATCTTAATAACCCCAAACTTGTTTCACTTCTCTACCTGCACGCGAAATCTTAATCGGGCAGCACTCCTAACTCTATTTGCAATAATAACCAGGCGGCTTTAGCTTGTACCTATGACCAAAATCTGACTTCCCAACATGGGTCCCTTTCCGACTCGCCATTACTACTAAGAACCACTTCAGCACAGTCACTAGCTTTGTCCATCTTCTCTGAGCCTTCTCAATGGAACGAGTAGAGAGGAAGCTATCTACTATACTCTGTAGATCACCTGGTGAATCCCAGCTAATCTTCTGAGGCCGAAGATTGGTGTTAAAAAATTGCATATGATCATCGCTGCATAAAGCTTGAGTGCTGTATTCCAAGTTGCATATCGAGGAATCAGTAAGTTGGTGGCGTGGGAAATTAAATGTCTGATCATTGCAAAGATACATGTTGTCGGTTGTGTGCGAGGCATAAATGTCCGAACCAATGTAACATCTTGAAATGAATTCTGAAGACGCAGGGGATGGTGCATAATCAAATCCACTAATCTTGTGAGAATCTGAATGCTTGCTCCAACTAGAGCAGGGTGAGCTTGAGGAGGAAAGCACATTGGTGAAGTGGGCAGAGCCACCAGTAAGAGAGGCTTCACTGTCAAAAGGTACAACTGCTTCCCAGTGTTTGAATGCAGAAATTAAAGTCTCGTGCGCATCAGCCTGAATAAGAAGTTTGAATGTCACAAGAGATGAGACTTAACAAAGTAAAATAATAAATATAAACACACACGTGTATACCTATGTATAGGTAAAATATAGTAATGATATAAACCAGTCCATTAGATTTTTTTTTTTTTTTAACCTATATATAAGTATTTTTTTATCCGTTAGATCACCATCAACGGCAATAATAATGTGTATAAAAATACGTCCATCATTAATGTTATTTCTCCCTTTTATTTTTTACTATAAAAAAAGGTGCAGGATATATTTTAATTAGCCAAAATAATACCTATGTATAAGTTAAAAAAAAAATACCAACTGGATTGGTGTGCAATATATATATATAGTTGCCAATCCAATAGGTATTTTTTATTTTTAACCCATGTGTAGTATATGTAGGTATATTTTGTTTAGCTATGATGATCCAATGACTATAATGAGTGCATGAAAAGACGTGCACTATTAATGTTATTTCTCTATCTTACTTTTTATTATAAAAAAAATGTATTCGATAAATTTTTATTAGTCAAAATGATACCTATGTACAGGTAAAAAAATTACTTACTAGATTGGTGCCATATATACATATATATATATATACCTAAGTTGTTGAGAACAATACCTTCTCAGCAATAGGAACGTATTGGCCCTCTGGAGGTAGTCCTGTTAGTTGCCCCACAACACCAGTTTCCTGGCTCAGATGCTTATGGAAGGCTCCATCTCTTTCAATCTCTTCCGACCTCCATACTTCATCAGATGGAGAAGGGGGATGGTGCTTCTTGTACACTGCAATGAGAAAGAGAAGTGACAATGAAAATCGTTTAACCTCACTTATAACATGGTTTGCTTATAAACTTCCAGATAGCCAGAAACATAATGGAAGACAAGAGACGAGTTGTTACATCATGCAATAATGCAACTACAAATATAGGAGAAGAGCACTTTAGAATAAACATATACATCATCTATCAATGGGTCATTTTGATATTGTGATACATGGCGATAAAGAAAAAACAAATAATCAAAAGGATAATCTACACATTCAGGATCTATACTAAAAACAAAATCAGCACGATAAAAATAAACTAGATCAACCACCAAGAGTGTGTTAGATATGGGGAGAAACGGAAGGGAGGAAATAAATTAGATATGGGATAGGATAATTGTTATATGGGAAGAATTTTAGGAGAGAAAAGATTAGGCAATTGATTTCAAATTCCTAGTTTTAACCACTTTTTAATCTCTCCAAGAGATTTTTGGGGAGAAATTCTCACTCAAGTTGAAGAGTAATTGTTTTACAAATACAAATATTCTTCTTCCTTCCACTTCTGCCTCTTACAAAACAAGGAAGCAAATTTTGTTCTTCAATCCTTCCTCTTATACCACTCACAATATGCTAAATTCTAAGCCCTGCACGAACCCACTTAAACCATGAAAAACAATATAGTAATGATAATTCAAAAAAAAAAAAAACATGGATGTGAAAAAAGATTTCAACACGAAAAGAAAATATTCTACTGACATTGTTAAATAACTCACATTCTTCATGACGATCCATGACATGAAAGGATTCTGTCTTCGCTTCTAGAACTCTAGCTCCATCAGAATTATCCACAATTCTTGCCCCTAGCCTGAATCTACTGCCACCTGTCCAGCTTGAATTATCTGTAAAAGAAATCTCACCCACATAACCTACACCATCTTTAAGATTCAGAACTGTATCTCCTGCAAGAACGGGTTTTTTCCCTTCCCCCTCTCTTACAATCCTATTCTTGAAATCTTCAACTGTCCAATTGTCACCTTTATCACCATCAAAGTCATCCTCTAGAACAACAATTTCCACCCTGGCTGAGGATTCAGGCCCATATTTGACAATTTGTCCAGTAAAACAATCAACTAAAGCTATTTGTAATGTGGAATATTCTTCTCCTTCAATTTGAGAGCCGGTTGATAGTGGAAGAGAAAGATGATTCAAGAACTGAAGCTTTAAGCTGCCAGACTTTGAAGAGTGTGTCTCTTTCAAGCAATTCCTAAGATATAGAGAAAAAATGCATTAGTTATCAAATGCAATAAGGTTAACTGCACAACTTCCAGTCATCGGGTGACGCGATGAGAGTTGGAATATTCGAGTTTTGAGTTAAATAAAATGCTAGAGACCGAATTAATAACATGTGAAATATTAATAAATTTGTAAGCCACTAAACAAACCTGGGAAAATCTGATTCATTCATGACGTCATCAAAGGTACTTTTGTCGATCAAATTTAGTAGTTCATTCTCGTAGCCATCTTGCTCATGACCATACTCAATGAACTCGTTAACTTTGTCTAGATTAATTGGCACCAACTTTTCTGCTCCCATTGCGTTGAATTCCTCCATCATAAACATATTCATTCTCATGTGGACAAGATTATCAAACATATTAGTTGTCAATTCATTCCTCTTCGCACACGGGAAAGAACTACAAGGTTGACTCAAAATTCGAACAGCATACTTCTTTAATACGGGAAGGGTATCACCACAGTAATCCCACCAAATTCCTACAAAATAATAATAACAAAAATTTCAATCACAATTATATCTATACTAGCATTTTATAACTATTACTAATAACAGAATATTTAATACTAAAGTTGTTTAGTATATCTATGAACTATAAAATTATCGAACTTACGAGGATGTGAAGTTTTCATCATTATTGTTGCTGTGGTTGTAAGCAAACTCAATAACTTTTCGCGATAAACTTGCACCTGATGCATAAAAGCTTCTTTTTCATCACAAGAAACCAAATTCTCTAAAATGAAGTTTATTCCTTTTTTCATCTCACAATCTTCTTCAAATCTCTCACTGTGCATGTAAGCAGGATTCAGAAAAGCCGCAGCAGCATGGATTGGATGAATTATATATTGTCTTCTATATTCAAATAACTCCAATATCTTCATATACTTTGATTCAGTGGCACTACAACGTTGCTTGATTATCTCTTTTGCCCTTTCCATTGCTTCGTACAAGTATCCTGAAGTTGAAACATGACCATCAACTAAACAAAGAACTCGAACTAGTGGCTCCATAACTTGCAAAACCTCTTGACCTTGATTCCAAAATTCTGAACGTTGAATGATAGCAGCAACCCTTTCAGCCATTTCTTTCTTGCTATAATCTAATCTCATCCATTCAGAAGAGGCAACTAGCTGTCGTAATTCATCTTCAACATTTAAAATTGACTGAAGCGCTAAAAAGTTGGAAGCAAATCTAGTCACACATGAATGTTTCAATTCTCTTCCGTTTGTGTGCACTCTCATCAATGACAGAACATCAGTATGTTTGTAAATATGTGTGAAAATCAATTTTGAATCATCAAGTACCTGTTGAATCCATGGAACTTTATCACAAATATCTTTCAAAAGCAATTGAATTCCATGAGCAGCACACCGAGTCTTATACATATAAGGATATTTTTCAACAAGCATGTCCCCTGCTGACTCAAAATTTGAAACATTACCACTAATGAATTGTACAACATTTTCTCGTCCAATATCTTCTATGACAGAGGACAAAAGATCTTTCAAATAAACTCCGGATTCTCGATCATCAGAAATTTCAAAAGAGTTTAAAAAGACTGCACCTTCTGGAGAACATGCAACAACATTCATAAATGTTTGTTGCTTCATATCCCTCCATTTATGACACATCAATGTACAACCTGTCTTAGCCCAAGATGCCTTAACTCTATTTATATACTCATCAACTTCAGCTCTTGAATCCGAGACTAATTTTGTGGTAAGAGTAGTTTGACATGGTAACTCATATCCTGCTCCATACTCCGATATTCCTTTCACAAGACCAATAAAAGATGGAGTTTGAACAACATCAAACGGTATGCTATTCAAAATAAGGTGTCGAAAAAGCAATTTATGGACTTCATTTTTATCAGTCTTTTTGCCCATATCCATAGTATCTGGTTGACGCCCTTTTTTTTGTGCTGAATTAGGTGAAGAATTATCAGCATCATTATAATTCCTAATCCTAGCTTTTTTATTAGAACCACAAATTTCTAAATAAGCTTCTTCTTGAACATGCTTTGGCACTTTGTCACAAGTATCAATATCACGACCTTTAATCCCAGACAAATGTGACTTGAGTCTAGTACTACCCCCAGAAAAATCACGTTCACAAAACTTACATTTGAAACGACTTTTCAATTTCTCGGCATTTTCCCAAAGTTTATCCTTCTTCCGGACCATATTTACTCCTACATACAATAAATGGTACAAATAAAATAGTGCAATATCATGCTTATCTACAAATAATGCTTGAAAACACTCAACTCTCACCTCAATTCAATATAAATTAAATATATCACCCATATAAAGACAAATAATGTTAAGAAAAGTAAATTTCGACTATTATATGGCCATTATTAAGAACTCTAAGTTGATTCTTAATAATCTAAATTTTGGCTACATGGGGATTTTATATTAAGAACTAACTTTAATCCTAGTAATGCATAGTTTTGTTTGTTTGTTTGTTTTTTTTTTTTTTTTTAAAAAAAAGTATTGTACTAGAGAAGAAAAGACAAGATGAAAAGAAGAGAGAATATATAAGCTGGACAAATAAAACAAGTGCTTTGAAGGAATTGTACATTTGTACCAAGCAGCAGAGAAAAAGACAAGAAAGGAAAAATAAAACGCATAGGCATGCATGATAATTGTCACATGTGTCGTACATGATTAATTATAATTAGAAGAAGAATTTCACCTTTGCCTTCTGCGGTTTCTCCGTGATATGAATCCTATAACTCAAATTCGCGATTGAAATTGAAACTCAAATGGATTTGCATGAAATGGAGAGAAGAGAAGAGAAGAGAAGAGAAAGCGTGGAGTACTGAGAGTATCTGGTGGAATATATGGGTAAAGCAAAATCAAACATTAATATATTTGTACTAATTAATTTCTCATAAGCCGTATTATTCGCCCAGTTCTACCACTCAACCTCATTGCCGTATTATTCGTTTGAGTTTGAACACACAGTTTTACTTTTTCTTATATTTTATTTTATTTAATGCCTCCAACTCCAGGTAGATGGAGTGGAAGTATTATTAAATAAAAATAAAATACAAAAACATAAGTCAAACAAATCGACCAATAAAATGACAAACTCAAACATTCCCTACCAAAAAAAGAAAAAAGAAAAAAGAAAAAAGAAAAAAGGTTTAGTTGACATCCAGTTGCATAAACCTAAAAATGCTCAAAATGATTTACTGTAATAATAATAATAATAATAATAATCGGTTGGTACCATATTACGCCATACCATTTAAGTAAAAAGAAAATTAAAAAAAGGAATACAGAAGAATGAATCTTACATTTAAGTTGTTGAACTCTGAGATATGAGGAATCGTTTTGGGTATCTGGTTGTGCTCTGTTTAGATCTTTCTCAGCTGAGTCCCACGCACCACCAAAATTGCGAAAAGTGCCGAAATGGAGCTGAAGAAGAAGAAGAAGAAGAAGAAGAGGAAGAAGAGGGCGTGGCGTTGGACTTGCACGCTTTTTGTTTGGTCCAGCTAAAGCGTGAGGAGTGAGAACTAGTCAAACTGTGCTGGGCTCCACGTCCTGCGTTTTTCTCTATCTACGTCTATGTATTTTTTTTCAACCCCCGAAAAAAGTTTAAAAAACAATAGATAAATAAATAAATAAATAAATCTCATTTCTAAAAGTCTATTATGTAACCTGAATAAAATAAAGACGACTATAAGCGTCTATTTGATATAGGGAAATTAGGTTAAATATGCATTATAAGAGCCATATTTTGGCACATATGTTTTCCTCAATAAAATTATGAGGAATATGCATATACTCACCTGAAATGTCATTTCTGCCCTTAATAATTGGTTTATAATGTATATGTCGCTCTCCTCCTCTTCAACCAAGCTGTAGCTCCTTATTCCTCCCTCTATATCCTCACAATCTTTCATGTAATCTCATGCTTGAATTTATCACACTATCTAAGGAGCTGAAATTCTAAGAGCAGAAAAGAAGAAAATGATAAAAGTTGAAAAAACAGAAAAA
>JXTB01000079.1:605718-674766 GCA_002914805.1 Parasponia andersonii
ACTATTCGATGGTAGTCGAATTTTCGACCTATTTTCGATGACTATTTTGATTATTTTTTTCGATGACTATTTCGATTATTTTTTCGATCAATTTCGATGTATTTCGATTATAATTTCGACCAAATTTCGATGAAGTCTGAGATGCAAGAATTTCGTCGACTATATTTCGACTATAATTCGATGGTAGTCGAATTTTCGACCTATTTTCGATGACTATTCGATGGTAGTCGAATTTTCGACATATTTTCGATGACTATTCGATTATTTTTTTCGATGATTATTTTGATTATTTTTTCGATCAATTTTGATGTATTTCGATTATAATTTCGACCAAATTTCACTAAAGTCTGAGATGTAAGAATTTTGTCGACTATATTTCGACTATAATTCGATGGTAGTCGAATTTTCGACCTATTTTCGATGACTATTTCGATTATTTCTTTCGACCAATTTTCGATGGCTAAAAATATAGATTCTTCCGTTTACATTTTATGATTTTTTCTATTGAATCTAATTTCTTTTTTTTTTTTGTTTCATCTGCAGAGTCACGTTTCAACATTATAGTTTTGTATAACGGTGAATGGAAGTTTTCGTCAGAGAAAATATTATGGTCTTATATTGCTAAAGAAAGTAAGGCCATGGGTGTATAGATGGGTATAACTTTTGTGACCCTTGTAGATAAGCTGTATGAGGTGATTGGAGTTGATAAAAATTGTTTTGATTTAGAACTTAAGGTTGTTTATAAATGTGATGGTGGAGAAGAAATCCCTATTCCTCCAACGAAGATTACCTCTGATAGTGACCTAGAAATTTGGCTTGAAGAGATGTCTTACTCTATTCAGAACCGTACTCCTTTATGTGTGTCCATTTTACCGAAGTTGACACCTGTGGGTGAGGGTTGCAGTCAAAATGCTTCATTTGTGCCTGAAACAGGTGCAGAGAAAATAGATGAGTTAAAGGAATTCTTTGGTGAAGTAGCTAGGACTCCAGCAACAACAACAGGGACTTCAAGTAGTCAAGTGTGTAGAGTAAGAATAGTAGATAATGAAGCGAAGTGGAGTGCTCCCTTATTTTCAGAGGGAGAATTACCGCAGGGAACACCTAACAACTTGTCAGTTGGATCTTCTAATTCAGTGAAAATCGTGATCGGTCAACTATTTGAGAATAAGGAAGACTTGAAGCTGAAGCTGCACTTGCATGCAATGAAGTGCAATTTTGAGTTCAAGGTAAAAAAGTCAGGCAAAGACTATTGGTTTATAACATGTATAGACGACAATTATACGTGGCGGTTGCGAGCTAGAAAGGTGGAGCAATCTGACATGTTTGAGGTGCGAAGATATGTGCCTGAACACACATGTTCGTTGGCAATAAGGCATAAGGACAACAGACAAGCAGCATCATGGGTTATTGGACATTGCATTAAGAGAAAGTACACAAATCCAGCCAACCCTAATTATGCCCCTCGATCAATAATCGACAATTTCTCCAAAGACTATGGGATTAATATGACATATGAAAAGGCATGGAGATGTAGGGAAAAAGCACTTCTATATGTCAGGGTAACAGTGGATGGTTCATATCAAAAGCTGTCATCTTACCTATATATGTTAGAGAAGACTAATCCAGGAACAGTCACGCATTTAGAGACCGATGAGATGGGATATTTCAAGTATTTCTTCATGTCACTGGGTGCATCTATTCGAGGCTTTAAAACAGTATGCCGTCCTGTGCTATGTGTGGATGGATCCTTCTTAAAAACAAACTGTAGAGGAACAATGTTGACTGCGATTGCACAAGATGCAAATATGCAGTTGTATCCTGTTGCATTTGGAGTAGTCGACTCAGAGAACAACGACTCCTGGATGTATTTTATCGTGAAACTAAATGAAGCAATTAGAGACGTTGAGAACTTGGTCTTCGTATCAGACCGACACCCAAGTATTACGAATGCATTGTCAACTGTGCTCCCTGAAGCACACCATGAAGCTTGCATACATCATATTGGTATGAATATCCAAGCAAAATTCAAGACTGATCATTGCCACAGTGAGTACTTCTTGGCTGCAAAATCCTATCGGATGAGTGACTTTCTTCATCATTTTGAGAAGATCAAGGTCAAGGATCAAGCCATTGCTAATTATTTAGAAGAAATAGGCATTGAGAAATGGAGCCGTGCAAACTTCTCTGCCATTCGTTACAACATCATGACAAGTAATAACGCTGAGAGCTTTAATAACACGAGTAGAGATGCACGGAAGTATCCAATCACAACTTTGGCAGAGTTTCTGAGGTATACACTACAAACTTGGTTCTTTGAAAGACGAACATTGGCAATGGAATCCAATAAACCATTACCGACAAAGATTGAGAAGAAATTAGAGGACCGTATTGAGGCTGCGAAGACTTTGATTGTTCAGCCTCTCAGCCACTATGAGTTTTATGTCATGGACGGTGACAGAGATGATCAAGTTAACTTACAGACAAAGACTTGTAGTTGTAGGAGATTTGATTTGATAGGTCTGCCATGTACGCATGCATTGGCGGCTACTCTAAGTCGACGCATCAATCCATACTCCTTGTGTTCCTGGTATTATACAGTTGACGCATGGCTGTGCTCATACGCAGAGACTATATATCCAGTGGGAAATGAAGAAGAATGGGATGTACCTGATGATATTAGCAGACGTATGGCAGAACCACCTCCTTATAAACCAAAGGTTGGCCGGCCGAAAACAAAACGTACAAAGTCAAAAGGGGAGAAGATCATAATACAACGCCATTGTAGCCGTTGCAGTGGAAAGGGGAACAATCGGGCAACTTGTACGTACATGATACCAACAGCTTCAAATAAATAATTTTGTATAGAAAATCAAACAACAAAATCACGTATCTTGAGAAATTTGTACTATTAATTTTATCATTTTAATTTTAAGATTTTAAGTACAACGTTTTAATGAATAATTTTAATATTTTAGTTGGAATAAGTTTGGAATATTATTTACTTTATTATAATGATATAATGTTTTCAAAAAATTGTAATAATCGAAAATTTCTCGAAAATGCATCGAAATTTCGACTCTGTAAATCAAAACACAGTCGAAATACCATCGAATATCATCGAACTATCATCGAAAAACAGTCGAACTAACATCGAAAATTTAGATTTTCTATTTTAAAATGTCGTCGAAAATGTATCGAAATTTCAGCACTATTCATCGAAATACTATAAAAAAACTTATTTCGAAAAGGTATCCAAATTTCGACTCTGTAAATCGAAACACAGTCGAAATACCATCGAAAACACGTCGAAATACCATCGAATATCATCGAACTGTGATCGAAAAANAAACAATCGAACTAACATCGAAAATTTAGATTTTCTATTTTAAAATGTCATCGAAAATGTATCGAAATTTCAGCACTATTCATCGAAATAAAATCGAAACACAGTCGAAATACCATCGAAAAGGTATCGAAATTTCGACTCTGTAAATTGAAACACAGTCGAAATACCATCGAATATCATCGAACTGTGATCGAAAAATAGTCGAACTAACATCAAAAATTTAGATTTTCTATTTTAAAATGTCATCGAAAATTTATCGAAATTTCAGCACTATTCATCGAAATATTGTAAAAAACCTATTTCGAAAAGGTATCGAAATTTCGACTCTGTAAATCGAAATACAGTCGAAATACCATCAAAAATACGTCGAATTTCACGTGATTTTCCGGTACTATTTGCAGCCATACTCATCGAAATATAATCCGAATTAGTTTGGAATATTAAATTGCAATAATCGAAAAATTCTCCACGATGCATCGAAATTTCGAATCGAAATGCAATAGTCGAAACACAGTCGAAAATGAATGAAAATGCATCCTTATGTCATCGAAAACAGTGACGAATGTCATCGAATTTCGAGTCTGGTTAACAAGCTGAATTATATCTCATTCATTTTGACTTCAATTTTTAACCTGAGTATACACAGTAACATAATACATGCACAATACATCAGCTATTCTATCCCAAATAAAATTATTTAAAAAAATGAGCAAAACTAACAAGTATACAAAAAATTATTATACACCTATGGCTCTATATTCTGGTAGAATAAATCTACACATAATTTCTGTCTTGAATGTTGCATAATATCATCAACAACGTTGGATAGTGGAATGTCGGCTAACAGACATTCCAAGTGCTTAATCACAAAAACGCCGCAATCTCCACTACAAAGGCAAATAATTCTAGTTAGTCTCAAAATAACCAATTGAAGAAATGTTTGTTAATATCCTTATATTCTATTGAATTACCTCTTCGCTGTTTGTGGCACTACATTAGGAGGTAACCTTCTAACATCAAAATCACGTGGTTTCATCGTTGTAGTCAAATCAAGATCAGCGTGATCAGTGACTCCTTCTACATTGAGCAGAAAGTATGGCAACATCTTCATCATTGGACGCATAGCTTGCTCGACACGTGCATCATCATATAATGCCTGGTCAGAGTCATATACCGTGAGCATATGCGCAGGAAGATCTATCTGCACAAGAACCCAATGATTTGAACCGATGTTCAAGGGATAGTAAACTTCATCAACCTCCGCCCAGCCACGTTGAAAATGATCTGCATCTCTTTTAGCATAGTCAGTAAGCTGGTCATCCCACAAAAACTTCGCTTTATTGGAGGTTCTTCGGAATGCATCCCACCGACCATTCATGCATGCAATGTAGACTATGTCCACAAGGGCGACTTTCTTTCTATACGTCTTTGGGAAAAGCCAAAGGCGTTCTCGTATCAACCGAAAAGCCGCGTCAATATACTGCAAATGGAGAGAATACAATAACTTTTAAGTGAATATAAACAAGGATTTCAAAATGAAGAAAGAAACATTTAATTATAAAGCCAATTACCTCATCTGCAAGCCACTTCCAAGGAGTCTGAAGGTGGAAAAAGAATCCAGTACTAGCATCACCAGTGGGAAGCTGGATTGGTTTCCGGTTATTAATAAGTCCTACAAGCCATCTCCTAAATGTATCAAGCTATTTTGCATCAATTTTCCGGAATGGGTTTGATTTGCATGGATCATTAACCTTGAACTTCTTGTTTGACGAATCGGTGTAGTCAATGAGTCTCTTAGATCGTTGACCGACCCGTTTCTTCCTCCCAAACTTAATTGTAGCCACCTCAGCTACTTGTAACTCTGTCACTCCCGGAGTTTGCTACTCTTCAGGAGTATGCTCTTTAGTGGGAGTACTTATGACAACATCTTCACCTGGCTGATACCCTTCAGGAACGACATCCGACTGGGTGGCCTCAGATTCAGAACCAGTTGGTTGTCGATGTGCTTTCATTTCCTCTATCATCTTCAACAACCTATCAAGTTTATCATTGAGAATCACCTGGTTCGCCTTGAGTTCAGTCTGGTTTGCCTTCAACTCAGCGATGTCAGTCTTCAACTCAAGATAGAACTTATGTGACTGAGGCACGTCAGTGGATGGTTCCTCCTCTACTTTGTTTCTGGTAGCGTGAAAGATGTCCGCCTCCTCTGCAGCTCGCTTTGCTTCAGACGCCTCCTTCTTGTTCTCCTCCTCCTCCTCACCATCAATTCCCTCTTCCTCAACTCCAGTACTGGCGAGGCTCTAGTGTGGATCGTGATATATATGTTTATAAAATTCTTTCTCAGCCTCCCGTGGATTCAATACCGCCTTTGTGACAAGCTGCAAGATAGTTCAAAATAAAGTTCAATCAACTTATGAATTTATAAAATTAATTATATAAAATAAAATCAATTTTCCGGACTTACTTTCTTAATCTTGAATACATGAATACAATCCATCATTGATGGTTTTTTATTGCTTGTCTATGACAACATCCTTGGGAATTTGATGCCAAGGTTTTCACAAAATGCACCAGTAAGTTTGGGGATAGCCTTATATGCCCAATACTGTAAGGCAATGCTAAACTCATACACTGTGTATTTAGCTTCTTTGTCCTTCTTATTCTTTTTCATCTTCTGAAGGTAGTTTTCCCTCTGATGCATCATGTCCTTATTCAAACTAGGGAACGTTCTCTCGTAAGATCGCTTTCCCCATAGATAATTAAAGAAATCCTCCTCATTCTCCACAAAAGAGAGCATATCCATCATAATCTTCGTGCTTGACTCATGTGCCATCAACAGCCCATCTACTAAGTAGCACAAACCCAACTTCCGTACGTCCTTCTTCTCCTCACAATTTAGAAATGCAGCTTCTAATTCACCGGATCTCACATTAGCTGCATTATTCAGGTATGTCTCCCTGAGCCTCATGCTACTAGATATAGATTTGTACTTCACAATGTCTAGATCTTTGGTAAAGTTTAACGCCGTTATCAACACAAACTCACCAAGTCCGAATCTCAAGTTGCTATCCTCAATGAAAAACTGCAACTCCGCCGGGTTTTGGGATTTCACCTTCCTCAACAGTAGTTGGTGTATAAGTAATCCTGATGCTTGCATTGGAGGAGAAAGAAAAAACTGCTTAAACGGACACTGCTTTGCCCTCTCTAACAAATCATACTTCTCAAATCTTTCCTTAATCTTCGACATCACCGTTGTTCCTTTTATAGTGACCCTTCCAGGAAAGTGTTCTCCAAAAGGTACAAGGAGCTTTGACATTTGGTTCGGCATAAGAGGAACAAAGTAATTTAGTTAGGATTTTTATAAATTTAACATATATCAAAAGCATCTAAATTACGTCGAAATATAATTCAAACGCATCGAAATAGGTCGAAAAGTGATCGAAATTTCGATCATTTTGATTTCGACGAGATTTCGATTGTCATCAAAAAATCTTACAGAAACTATCTCAAATGAGAACAAATAACAAGGAGGTGGAAATTGTCCAAGGAACAAATCATCGAAAAACAGAACACGTCGAAATGGAATCGAAAATTAATCGAAAACAGTCGAAAAAAGATTAACTACTAGCTACTAAAAGAGAAAAGGTCATCGAACTGTGATCGAAAAACAGTCGAACTAACATCGAAAATTTAGAGCAACCTTATTTTCTATTTTAAAATGTCATTGAAAATGTATCGAAATACTGTAAAAAAACCTATTTCAAAGAGTATCGAAATTTCGACTCTGTAAAATCGAAACACAGTCGAAATACCATCGAATATCATCGAACTGTGATCGAAAANAAACAATCGAACTAACATCGAAAATTTAGATTTTCTATTTTAAAATGTCATCGAAAATGTATCGAAATTTCAGCACTATTCATCGAAATAAAATCAAAACACAGTCGAAAAACCATTGAAAAGGTATCGAAATTTCGACTCTGTAAATCGAAACACAGTCGAAATACCATCGAATATCATCGAACTGTCATCGAAAATTTAGAGCAGCCTTATTTTCTATTTTAAAAGACAAATTAGCTTTAAATGTCATGGAAAATGTATCGAAATTGCAGCACTATTCATCCAAACCTCATCGAAATAAAATCAAAACACAGTCGAAATAACATCGAAAGTTTATTTTATCTATTTAATAGAGAATACGGAGCATATTTAACCTAATTTCTCTTTTAAAATATCATCGAAAAGGTATCGAAATTTCAACTCTGTAAATCGAAACACAGTCGAAATACCATCGAAAATACGTCGAAATACCATCGAAAACACGTCGAATTTCGCGTGATTTTCCGGTACTATTTTCAGCCATACTCATCGAAATATAATCGAAAATTTAGACCAGCTAATCGAAAATGCATCGAAAAAATGCCGGAATGAAGTCAAAAATTTCTAAATCGTCTTCTACTACAAATGCCCTAAATTAAAAAAAAAAATAAAACCCTCAAATCATATTTTGCTTACCTTCTTTTGGGAACTCATTTTTCTCAACGTAATCCTAAACAGTGAGAGAGATTTACGATAGACAGCACGATGAGTTTTCGTCTTCCTCAGTTAACGACGCGATGGTTCTTGGCTCTTCAGAGAAGGAGACGAAAGAGAGAGTTGGAGAGAAAGAGAGAGAGAAATGAGGAGTTTAAGGGGAAGAGGCATATTTTCTCTTAGGTATTAGTAAGGATATTTTCGTCCACAAGCATATTTTTCAAATGTTTTTTAACTTGTACATATGGGCCAAAATAAAGGTATTACGGAACATATTTAACCTAATTTCTCTGATATACAAACGGCATCTTTATTTATTACAATAATATGTAATTAATTAATATGTATTAAATACGAGAAAAGAAATTATAATCTTCCTTATTTATTGACTCTTATTTTTTTTTATTCATATTGATTTTCTTTCCATTTTTTTTTCTCTTTCTACGCGTTACCTCTTTCTACTCATTAGTAAACAGAGCATTAATTCACACCTTCACCCTCTTCCCTGTATTTAAACTTGGCCAATTAAAAATTCTGAATGATTATTCTTTGATTTATGGAGATATCACGGTACCTAACATTGTAATAACTCGTTGTTATTACGTTGGTGGTGATTCTAATTAATAAATTAGATGAATTAATATGTTACTATTAATTCTAATTAATAAATTAGATCACGTACGAATTTTATTTGAAATATAATTATAATTAGCAATAATAGACTGATGCATCATATAGTGTGGAGTACTGTAATATTACTCTAACTTTTTCTCTTTTCATATTTATCCCTTAGCATTAGTCTAAACTTTAAGTAAATATATTTTAATAATTAATTTAAATATAAAATTAATACTTAAAAGAACATATATTAAAAATGATTTTAAAAAGCAAAAATCTATAAATATAAAATATTATTGATAACATATTTATTAATTTTAGAAAAGTTTTAAATTTGAACTTCTTTTCAAATATTATATTGAAACTTTAAATAGTATTATGATAAATATATTGGTCAAAATTGGTATTTGTCTTGAAAATAGTACAAGTTTATTTCAAATTTTAAATCTAAAGGTAATATTGATAAATACTAAAACAAACGGTATAAACTAACCACAATATTAAAATACAAGATATAAAAATATAATTACCTTAAAACCAAAAGATGGTATTTTGTTAAATCCTAGCAATTATGCCACGCTTTAATAAGAAAGGGGAGACTTAATTTGAGATTGAATATGGTTGCTATTTTTAACTTTTACAAGCAGTTAACGAAAAAATTCAGGAGTGAGAGGCATTTGGCAAGTTCTAATTTTTTGTCAGTAGATTCTAAAAGTTGTTGTGTAACCACTAATTTAAGCAAAATTTGAAAAATTGGGTAAAAATTACATTTTAAACTTGATTTTGCTTCTATAATATAAATAGTTTAAAATATCACTTTATAACACACATAATCTATAATTTGCTAAATACTTAGATGTCCTTTTAAACAACATCAGTTTTGTAGATTAAATTTACCATAATTGTTTATTGCTCACAGCAAGGCTACAGTACAACTACAACACAGTACAATAATACCTAATCGACCCAAAGTGTGTGACTAAGAGGTTGACCCTACTATTGCTCTTTGTTTCTTTTCTAGGTTATAATCGGTGGTGATTTAGTGATGTCTATTTGTTTTGCTCCAATTTTTTAAGTTGTTAAAGAATTCCTACTATAAACCATTGTTCTTACAAATTAAATTATTAATAAACTGGTTTATTAACTTGTGATTTCTTATTTTCATCCATAATTTGATATTTCAAGCATGGATATCCTTAGTAAAGCCTAACTGAATTTGGAGACTTTTGATAATTTTGTACAATAAAAGTTCTTATTTAATCAAACTATGTGAAGATATCTTAAAATTAAATATCATGAGAAAGGGGTGTAAATTGACTTTTTCTTGGATTATTTCCATATATCTTAATATTAAAAATCATGAGAGAGGGATGTAAATTGACTTTTTCTTGGATTATTTCCATATATAAAGAAACTTCATTCAATGTTTTTGGTAATAAAATTTCTAATAGAAAAAAAGAAAGTGTGATGAGAGCAAACAGAGGACTGACACATACTCTCCTAAAAAAATAATACGTATGTGAAGGTTATTAATAACACCAAAGTTTTATGTTTTATGTCAAACAACTTATAGTGAAAGCCTGGAAAAAAACAAATTTACATTAAAACCTCGTAAAACATTATACAAATATCTCCAATCACTGGTAAAATTTGAGTTTCATTTAATCATGAACTGCTTTTTTGTTTAAAACAATAATTTAAATTATTAATTAATAATTTAAATATGGCTAAATGGTAAAATTTATTAATTTTATTAATCTTTGTAATTGTTATTTGTCCAAAGTGTAATTGTAATTTTGACATAAAATATGGGATGTTAGTGTAATTGTTTAATTGTTATGATTTTGCCCTACATCTATTATACGATTTTTTTTTTTTTTTGAAAACGTATTATATGATTATTTGATTCTGAGCTTCAATGGTGAATTCTTGCCTAATAAGTATTTTCTACGGCAGAAGTCCCAAGATATTTTAGAGCAGCAATAGGATTAAGCATCTCATTATTCATAGTGCCCTACCAACAGGATTTGTTTTGAATTTTGACGATTTTCATGGATGTGTACGGAGCATCACCGCAGTTATTTCAAACCGCACTTTACTAGATATATTTCAATAAGACAACTTCTAAGGAATTTCAGAGTGAAAAATAAATAAAAATTAAAATTAAATGAGTGCCCTTTCGGACATTGAAATCTTGTATATTCAATCGGGGCACTGACCAATTACCTACTAAAACAGTAAGTTTTATAAAAACCTTATGTTTCATATCAGGCAGAGGCTAAATTGGTCTATCAAGCTCGAATAGTCCTACATCATCATCTGCAAATCAAAGGACAAGTTCTAAAACAAGTTTTGTTGAGCCAAGTTTACCCATTGTGAGGAAGAAATCAGAGAAATGAAAAAACAGCTTAATGTCACGACCTTAGTCTTAAACTAGACAATCGTGCGGTACTTAGTATAGTCCGTCGCACTAAGTCAGCCTACCAACACTCAAGAAAGGGACTTAGAGTAAGCTTTTGAGATAAAATGGTAAAGATGAGAAAGTTTAGGTGAATGAAGGCTTTTTAGAATACTTAGAACTCTCACAAATGGGACTTGTGTACAAATGAACTCAAAAGGTCCTTTATATAGGCAAAGCCTAAACCAACCAAGGGTTAGGATCGTTTCAAGTGGCATGATCTTACAAAGGGTCTAGATTATTCTCAGCTAAAGTTATAATATCTACAAAGATATTTACATAGAGAATTCTAGAACAAAACATGGTCTAGATCCTTTTAAGAGGTTCACCCACCATCTTGGCTCTTCTAAGTGATTCTAGGAGTATCTAGGACCGTCCAACCCATTTAGCACCATCCGGCCTTGTCTAGAGCCTTCTAGGACTTAGTAGCACCAACTAGAGTCTTCTAACATGGCCAAGACCTCTCTTGATCACTCTAGAAGTGTCCACCACGTTCTAGGGTTTTCCTCAATCTTTCTGGGTGAGCAGTATATATAAAGGGTCTTAGAGCCATGAGCAACAATATTTGGATTTTTGGAAGCCAAATGAGCAGGGCGTAATACCCTCCCCCACTCAAGTTCGCGAAGTTCCCGTCGTGCCATCGACTTTGAACCGCTCAATATGGTTTTTGAATTACCACAAGGCATCTTCATGCTCCCAGCTAGCCTCGGCCTCGAGCAAATTCTTCTATTTCACTATGTATTCTCGATAATTAGGAACATCACATCGACGGATCAAGCAATCTGCCAAAATGTACTCTACCTCTTTATCAAAAGAGGTTACCACCGCAGTAGGAGCCCTTTTAGATTCGCCCCTTGAAGGATCTCCTTCATCTCCATGGTAGGGTTTTAACATGCTAACATAGAAGACAGAGAAAATCTTTAACTTGGCAGGGAGTTGAAGCTTATAGGAGACCTTACTTACACGCTTGAGTACCGGAAATGAACCTTCATATTTGCGCACCAACCCTTTACACACCTTCCTTAAGGTTTTGAATTATTGGGGTAATAACTTGACAAGGACTAAATCCCCCTCTTGATACTCAACGTGCCTCCTCTTTTTGTCGGCCTACTTCTTCATTCTTTTAGAAGCTTTGTTCAAGTAGGCTCTAGCCAACTCCGCTTGTTCATGCCATGCCTTAGCAAACTTAAATGCTGCAGGACTCTTCCCATCGTAACTTGCCACTAAGGCATGTAGGGTCATAGGTTGTTGACCCATGACTATCTCGAAGGGACTCTTGCCCGTAGACTCACTCCTCTGGAGGTTAAAGGAGAATTGGGCTACATCAAATAGTTTTGCCCAATCTTTTTGATTGGCACTTACAAAGTGCCTCAAGTATAACTTCAGCAAGGCATTCATCCTTTCTGTATGGCCATCGCTTTGGGGGTGAAAGCTAGTAGAAAAGTTCAAGTCTGATCCCATCAACTTGAACAATTCTGTCCAAAACCTTACAATAAATCGAGGATCACGATCACTTACGATGTTTGATGAGACTCCCCAAAGCTTCACGACGTGCTTCATAAAGAGTCGCGTAGTCTCATCGGTGGGACAATCGGGTGAAGCAAGTATAAAAGTGGCATACTTACTGAAGCGATCAACCATCACTATAATGCTGCCAAAGCCCTCCGACTTAGGTAGGCTAGTGATAAAATCCATAGAATCACTCTCCCACGGCCTTTTAGGAATAGAGAGAGGTTCCAACAGTCCACCCGGTAATTGTTGTTCCACCTTGTCTTGTTGGCATACAAGACAAGTTCGTACATAGGCCTCGACATCATCTCTCAGTTGAGGCCAATTGTAGATAGATTTAATAAGAGCGAGAGTACGTTTCTGACCTGGGTGACTAGCCCACAAGAAATCGTGGTACTCTTTGATAAGCTTTTTTCTTAAGCTCCCCTACTTAGGCACATAGAGTTGATTGCCTTTGATGTAGAGAAGTCTGTTGCTCAGCCAAAAACGTCTCGTCTTTCCTTCTATTACTAGGGGCAGTAGGCTCTTTGCAAGAACATCCTTCCTTAATTTTCTCTATCAAGGTACTATCAGGCCTGCTTAAGGTAACTAGCTCCGCCTTTCTGCTTAGAGCATCTGCCACCACATTGGCCTTCCCAGGCTTGTATTCCAGCTTGTAATCAAATTCTGCCAAGAAGTGTTGCCACCGAGCTTGCTTAGGACTCAACTTTTTCTGAGTTTGAAAGTAGCTTGTGGCTACGTTGTCATTCATGATCGTGAAGTGAGTACCCAACAAGTAGTGCCCTTAGGCAATGGATGACAGCAGTCATCCCTTTTTTTTGCACCGTATAGCGTCTCTCGGTGTCATTAACTGATTTAAATTAATGAAGTCTTTCCCAAGTACAGGAGTGTCAAAGTAATAAATTACTCGGTAAGACTGAGGTCAATCCATAGGAAGGTTAGTAAATAATACGAGACTATAACACTTATATTGCAAGAATAAAAATGATAGGAAAAAGTATGTTGTAGGATGATTATGACAATATGAAACAAAGTGACTGAAATATAACGATATGAAGTTATAGAATTAATCAATTGCTAAGATTAGGGGATCCACTCTTAGGAATATCAAATAAGTATAAAATAAACTCTTTTATCACTCAATTGGAATCCACACACAATGGAGGTTCCAATCGGAAGATTAATCATTAAAGCTCCATTATTAGTTATCTATGTGATTAGATTAGTTTTCTTAATTACCTTTTTCTTTATAACGCCAACACTTGTAAATGTGGTCAAGTATACATGGTGTCACCTTATGTCCACAACAAATCAAAATCCATTCCTAGCACAACCAGTACAAAAGGAATTAAGTATTTATTGTGCCAATGGTTGACTACAATGAATCAAGAGTCATCACTTAACAAGGAGGATACTATGATTGATTAAGAAAATTAAGTAGCACATGCATAACAGTAATTAAAAGATATAAATAATAAAGTCCACCTAGAGTTTAGATTATACATATCTTTCCCCCAAGAGGTTCACCCTTTCATCTTAGCAACATGCAAGATTAAGTAAACATGATGAAGAAGAATAACAAGTATGAACACAATACGAACATAACTTTAAACACAAAACTCTTACTATTTTGAAGGCAAAGCAAGATTAAAATAACATGAATAACAAGAGGAGAATAAAAGAGAGTGATCTTGTTCTCAAAACCAAGACGCCTCTTAAGCCTAGCTTAAGCATCTATTTAAAGGAAAATTTAGAGATACAAGGCCAAATTTGCAGACTAAAGATAAGAGCAAGTTGGCAACTTGTTTTGGTAGATTCAGACTCTCCCAAAGATGTATCTGAAACTATATGAATTTGGACGAAAAATATCTTGATCAAAGAAGAAAACTTGAAACTTTATCTCTTAGGAGTCGTATGCCATCAAAATTGCATCCATTGGAGATGTATTTCTTGACTTATAGAAAAATTGGTGAAGATAGATTTTGTTGAGTCAAAATTGGTTGCTGATCTTATTATGTGGAAAGATCTGAAATTTTTACCCAGATTTCGGCTTCTTTTGAATTTTTTCAAAGAACAAATTATTAAAAACTTTTCTTATACGTATCCATAGCATCAAGAATCACTCCATTTGAGATTATAATGAGGCCAGAATGGGCCAAACAGAAATGGGTGTCGGGCTGAACGTGAGTGCAGTCTATTTTACAATGTTGTCCATTTGAGACCCATTTAGAAATAATCTGAGCAGATTTTGTAAATTGGGTTTAGTGAATAATTGAGTCCAGAATCTATGAGTTCAAGAATTGGATCAAAATCCCATGTAGTTTAGAATCTATACCTATTTTACGAAACCTGCGCAGAAATGAATATTTAGTACAAATTAAAGGTAATTCTTGCTTTTATGCCTTTGTCTATAAAAGTGATTTAAATTGGGGAATTTAATGAAACTCTAAGTGTATAATGATAATCTAATCCCATAATAAATGTACACAATTAGATGTTCATCAGTCATTGAGCTTGCGGCTTTCATAAGCAATCGGACGCCCTTCTTGCATTAGTACTCCGCCAATAGCAAAGTCAGAGGTATCCGTATATAGCTCATATGCCCTTGAGTGATCAGGTAAGCTAAGAATTGGCTCTTCTCTTACCGCCCTCTTCAAGACTTCGAATGAAACTTGACACTCAGGTGTCCATTCCCAAGACTTGTTCTTATTAAGCAGGTTAGTAAATAGCACTGCTCTTGCTGAGTAGGACTTGATGAACCGCCTATAATAATTCACAAGTCTGAGGAAGGATCTTAACTCTGGCACCTTTATAGGGGTTCCCACTCTTGGATGGCTTGCACCTTGGCTTTGTCCATCATAAGTTTTCCATCCTTTATCTTATGCCCTAGGAACATCACTTCCTCTTGGGCGAAGGAGCACTTCTCCTTCTTGATGAATAGTTGGTTTTCCCTCAAGACCTCGAACATCTTCCTCAAATGTTCTAGGTGCTCTTCTATGGTCTTGCTATAGATAACTATATCATCAAGATAGACTACCACGAACTGATCGAGGTAGGGATGCAATAACTTATTCATGAGGGTGCAAAAGATAGCATGTGCATTGGTAAGACCAAATGGCATGACCAAGAACTCATAAGCACCATACCTTTTCACGCACGTGGTCTTAGGCTCATCCCCATCTGCTATGCGCACTTGGTAGTACCCCGAGCATAGATCAAATTTTGAGAAATATCTAGCGTTCCCAAGTTGATCGAACAAGTCGGCAATAAGTGGGATAGGGTACTTGTTCTTCACCGTTAAATCAATGCACATCCTTAGTGAGCCATCTTTCTTTCTCTAGAACAACACCGGAGCACTGAAAGGAGCTTTGGAGGGCCTGATAAAACCCACATCAAGTAACTTCTTTAGTTGTTTTCGGAGTTCTGCTAACTCTGGAGGGACCATTCAATACGGACTCATCGCAGGTGGCCTCGTGCCTGGCTCAAGCTCAATTTTATGATCCACCTCCCTCCTAGGTGGAAGTTTCTTAGGCAGGGCGTCAGGCATCACATCTTGGAATTCATCCAAGACAGTTGTACCTCCATGGATAGGTTACCTTGAGGTTCCAACTCTTCATCATCGTGCTCCTTTAGGATGGCTAAGTAACTCTCCTCCTCTCTTCTCAAGCCCTTCTTGAATTGAAGTACAGAGACTACTTTGTTTTCCACTTTTGTGGACCGCTCCGTTGGTACCATACAAGCCTTTTCACCATCCATGATGCACATAGAGTTGGCAAAAAGAATAAGGAATCCCCGCACTGCATCAAGGAATTCCAAACCAAGCACCATTGCGAAATCATCCATTGGCACCACTGATAAGTCGACTTGGCCAGCCCATGCACCTAGGCTAGCCTTAACATCATGAGCAACCCCATGGATGGGGCGTGCTGCTGAGTTCACTGCCTTGAGGGTGTCCCCTCCATTGGACACCATCAAGCCCAACTGCCTAGCTTCCTCAACAGAGACGAAGTTGTGGGATGCACCCGTGTCAACCAAGGTTTAGTGGCTTTGCCATTGATTGTTGTATCCATGAAAAGTAGGCCCTTAGCTTGTGACTTAGGGGCCGATCGCAAGGCATTCAGGAGTTGCAAGGAACTAACATGTGCACCGTCGTCCTTTCTATCACCTCCTTCTTGGCTTGGCTCGGAGGCAATTAAGGTATTGATAGCTTTCTTCTTAGGACACTCGTGTGCCCAATGTGGCCCATCACAAAGAAAGCACTTGACTATAGAAGTCACGGTCTTCTTTCTCTTTGCTCTTATCTTTCTGCCTGTAGGAGGAACTATCTTTGTTCCATTTTCCTCCTTTTGTTTGCTCTCCCCCACTCTATGCTCCACTACCCTTCTTGTCTTTGGCCTTAGAAGGGTCCTTGTTGGTAGAGTAATCAACAAGGCTCTCGGCTACTGCAATAGCATCAGCCAAGTCCTGGATACTACGGCGCTTAAGCTCTAACTTAGCCTAGTTCTGAAGACTATCTATGAACAAGAATAGGGCGTCTTTATCTGAAGTGTCAGGGACTTCGAGCAAGAGTGTGATAAACTCTTTCACGTAGTCTCTAACACTACCAGATTGTTTGAGGCATCGAAGATGGCCTCTCGCCTCCTCTTCGGCATTCTCGGGGAAGAATTGCCTTTTTAGCTCTCTTTTGAAGTTATTAAAGGTGGCCATAGTGCACACTCCTCATTACATCTCCCCGTGTCTTCGCCTTTACCATAGCATGGCGGTAACGATTAGATACAAGGCAGCATTACGAATTTTACCGGCATCGTCCGTCACACCGGTGGCCTCAAAGTATTGTTCGAGTCCCCATAGGAAGTTCTCAACTTCCCTAGCATTGCGAGTACCATTAAAGATCTTTGGTTTAGGTACCTCAACCTTCCTTGCCTCAATGGTTGTTGTGATGGTTACCCTCGTGGCCACCGCTCACTTGCACAAAGCAAGATCACTACCCATCTCATCTACTCTAAGTAAAATGTTACTAAGTTCTCTTTGGAAGAGATCTCGTACTTTGGCAATCTCTGAATGAAGGAACTCAATCTCGCGCCTTAAGTCGGTCTCTGGCCCACCAAGCGCATCTTTGATGACGCTGTGGATTTCCGCTCCTCAGTCTCCAAACCATCGCAATGGCCATCTAGATCGTCTACACACTCGCCCAATGTGCGTAAATTGGACTCTAGTCGGGACACTATAGCCTCCAACCTAGTCACCACGTCCCTTGACTTGCCGCAGGTAGCACCCCTCTTCCCTTCATCACGCCCACATTCAGAAGCACCAACTTCGACAGGGTTATAAGTTGCAACCATGGTCTTCATTTAGACAGTGGAACCACCAAGATGAAATGAGCAACCAAAGCTCTGATACCACGATATCACGTCCTTAGCCTTAAACTAGACAATCGTGTGGTACTTAGTATAGTCCGTCGCACTGAGTCAGCCTACCAACACTCAAGAAAAGGACTTAGAGTAAGCTTTTGAGATAAAATGGTAAAGATGAGAGAGTTTAGGTGAATGAAGGCTTTTTAGAATACTTAGAACTCTCACAAATGGGACTTGTGTACAAATGAACTCAAGAGGTCCTTTATATAGGCAAAGCATAAACCAACCAAGGGTTAGGATCGTTTCAAGTGGCATGATCTTACAAAGGATCTAGATTATTCTCAACTAAAGTTATAATATCTACAAAGATATTTACATAGAGAATTCTAGAACAAAACATGGTCTAGATCATTTTAAGAGGTTCACCCGCCATCTTGGCTCTTCTAAGTGATTCTAGGAGTATCTAGGACCATCCAACCCATTTAGTACCATCCGGCCTTGTCTAGAGCCTTCTACGACTTAGTAGCAGCAACTAGAGTCTTCTACCATGGCCAAGACCTCTCTTAATCACTCTAGAAATGTCCACTACGTTCTAGGGTTTTCCTCAATCTTTTTGGGTGAGCAGTATATATAGAGGACCTTAGAGCCATGAGCAACAACATTTGGATTTTTGGGAGCCAAATGAGCGGGGCATAACATTAAGCTCCCCTAACGAAGACTATCCGTCGATAGCTCATCGATACAACATAAAATCAAAATCGATTTAAGAGTAACGCTAATTAGTCCTTAAAAAAAATCCTTTAAGCTATGAGGTGTGGCTTCAATTAATGACCTTAGTACAAGACCCTCCTCTACGAGTTTGCGTCTCAGTTTACAAAAGGATAGCAAATATATGGTAAAAAAATAGTGGCCTTCTTACCAAAAAAAAAAACCAATGTTATATAGTAACGTTTTAAATTTGCATTCAACATGCATTACACTGAAAAATGTTATGAACAGAGAACTGTGGCGAGTCTGTAGAGCAATACAAGTATTCACCCTATGGAATATACAAATTCATCAATTACTACACGTACTGATTCATCACATCGATTAATTATTTTTTTTTCAAAATAAAGATGAAAAATACTGGATACACATTATATAGAATACAATGCAATAAAAAGTACTATATGTTGGTGCGATTTTTACTAGTTGTCCACGTGTCTCTGAACTGCTGACGTTGTATCTACCAACTGTCCACGTATCCTTCTATCCCAGAGTGCTTTTAACTTCAAGTTGGATCGGAGAAGCGAGGGTGGCCACCTACAAAGATTCTCCGATGCTTAAGTCAGTTATTTATCCCTGAGATTGAGTAGCAAAAATTAGGTTTTTCTCTGTATATGTCTATCTGTATCTCTCCTCCCTGAGGGAAAAGCAAGGCCTGTATATATAATCCTGGAACTAGGAGCTTTTTAGCTCTCAATCCCAGGACCGAGTACCTTTTTTTCATCATGACTTACTCTAGAAATTACGGGTTGTGGTTACCGTGATTTTCCTTGCATCGTCGTGGCCTGCTTTCTGCCGTCCTCTATGACTTGAGCCTGTCAGGGGCGAGACTTTAACAAATTATCATTCTGTCAGGACGGTTTGCCTAATGTGCGCACCTACCCAGGTTTGTATTAAATGCCTTGTCTTAGTCTAAAGCAATGCGCTGCCTTCCATGGTCTTCTGGCGAAAAACCCTCGAGGCTTCTGACCCCTTGCAGTCGAGGTAAGATTTGGACTAGGCCGAACCCGTCCAAGGTTTGAGATGGATTTGGCCCTGGCCTCGGACAGCTCATGGGCCCATACGGTATCACGTGCGACTCGCGTAGCTTTTAAATGGTCACTCTGGACACGTGTCAGACAGTGTGCCCCTCTGTGACATGTTCCGCCAATTAATTGTCCACATAGTACATGATCTAGGAACAGGCCTCACAACTGCCCTCATTTCCTTATTTGATGGATTCGCATCCATCAAGTAGGGAAATCGTGTCTCCAATCCTCCAATTTGAGGGGTACACATGGCCCCTCACCATCATTGCTCCCTAATTACTAACTTTGGTGCACCCTATCCCGTGTCATGATTTTTCAAATTTTGAAATTCTAGTACTTCCGTCTTCCTTGCACTATTCTCCTCAAGGGAAGACTCTTCGGCTTCCCCTCTATAAAAGCTGCGCTTGTGCTTATTTCTTACTTTACCAAAAATCCCTAAATATTCCAGCTTTCTCAAATCTTAGGGTTTCTACATCTCTCCTTTTCCAGGACCTTTCACTTTCTTCGATCATATCTTAGAACAATGGCCCCAAACTAGAGTCAGAAACTCCGCCCCGTCGCGGATTCCGAATTGGGTTCGTTAAGGAGACAACTCTGCTTCCCTGGCATAGTTACTTTAGAAAGGGTTGAGGGCCCGGCGGACTGGTACCTTCACCCCTCTGCCCCCGAAGGCTCCATCGTCTTGGGGAGAAGGCACCTAGAATGGCTGCAGTTCCTCTTCCTCCCCTGGTCCACCAGTTCTTCAGCCTTACGGGGATTCACCCGATGCAGCTGAATGCCAACGGGGTCATGATCCTGATGGGGCTTTATGCTCTGTCGATCCTCCTCAATGTGCATATTGATCTAGAGGTGGTCTTTTACGCCTACAAGCTCATCCTTATCCCTAAAAAGAGCTCTTACTCCATTTTCTACCTTCAGCTGCTTCTGGGGCGCCATGTTTTTTGGGGCTTGTTGAGGTCAGACAAGCAATGGGATTTCCACTCCAGGCTATACGCCGTAGGAGGGGCGTGGTGCTCTTCCTAGGTGAATGGAGAGCGTTTCTAATTCTCCTATTTTTTCTGCAAAGTAAGTACTGAGTAATGATTTTTGGGTCTGCATGCACTTTGTCCGTTTTTACTTACGTTGTTTTGCTTTGCGCAGCTTCTGTGGAGGAGAATAGGTTCGAGCCGCGACTGTTGGCGGGACGACTCAAGTAGCTGGAGGGGGTCGTCATCTTCGGGTCCTCCGGGGATTGCCGACACATTCAGGTCATTCTGTATCCCCAGGTGATGAACATGATGCCGAGGATGGTCCCATATCTCCTCTTTCTGCTGGACACGTGGGTCATCACCAAGCACCTCCGAAGTCAGCTTGACGCCTCAACTCTGAAGCAGTTTTGCCGGGATGAACAGAGTCGCATCGCTATGGTGGCTCGTCAAATTATGGCCTCGAGCCAGCTGGCGGGTCCCATGACCTAGTGGCACTGACCTGTCATGAGCTTGAAAAGGCGGTGAAGCTCGTGACCGATGAGTGCGTCACGCTCCGACAAAAGGAAAATGCTACCCCCAAGCAAGTTAGGGATGAGTTCATTTGGTGCCCTAGGATTCCGTCGACCAGGTTAAGGTTGCATTCTAATCATATTGCTTGCTCTTACAGGCGCAGACACAAGCCCTTCGGTCGACCCTTCCCCAGTCAAGGGGAGTGCTATTACATACAGAGCCCGATCCAAGGTCCCCACTGCTCAGCATCTGGTGGTGTCCTCTGAGGACGAGGCCGGGGCTCAGAGAGTTGTCACCCCAAGAACGGGCTCGGATGATGACCTAGAGGATCTATTCGTGTCTAGGGGTGAAACGCCTGTGGTGCCTTATCTCGAGGTGGGCGAGCTCGTGATTCGGGAGACGCTTGCCATAAAGATCGTATATGGTAAAGGGGAGCCTTTGAGCCTGCCTGGGGAGCTTTTTGCACCGACTTCCTCCACCCCTACCTCTAGTTCAAAGGCAGGTGCAGGGTCCAATGCTGCATGCTCCCATGGGGAGATTTCCGAGCTCAGCGGAGGGGCTCCGAGGCTAAAGTCTCAGTTGTCTTCCCCTCCCCCGGTTTCCATGAAGCGGGGTCTCAAAACCAATTCGTCCAAGGGGAAGAAAAGCCCGGTGGGGAAGAGAGGCAGAACTGCCCCTTCTTCCGACAGTGATGATGACGGGGCTACCCTGATCCTCATCAGGAGGAGGAGGTTCACGCGAGGCGGCCCGTCCAAGGATGCTGGTTAACACAAGACCAAAAAATTACAACTACGCGGGTCTCCGAGGGTGGTGGTAGTCAAAGTAGCAGCAGTCGCCGCGGCTTCTTCAGCTGAGGGTGCGCCACCTCCAGCTGTTGCCGAAGGTGCACCTGGCGATACCCTGCTTTCCACCGCCCCCACTTTTGCCACTTTGGAAGCGTCGAGAGAAACTGTTATAGTGCGCTCGGTGGGGGGTGAAAATGTCCTCGCGATCGGCGGGGTGGACTCACGTTTCCCGGACGTGGATAACACCCAGGGAGAGGGTCCAGCCGTGGAGTTCGAGCTAGAAGCACTTTCCCTGGAGAACATAGAGCTCGTTGCTGGCTGTAGCCTTGCACAGGTTTGGCTCATCTGGTCATCATCTTCATGTTTTTCGGCATCTTTGTTGAACACTGGCCCCCTTTCTTATATTCTGCAGCTAGTCACCATCTAGTCCTTCTATTCCTCTCGCGTCAATGAGCTGACCGGGCAGCTGAACGCCCATGCTGTGATGGCCGAGCAGAGCAAGGCCGCCCTTGCCACGTTGAGGGCAAACTTCGACCTGTACTAGAGCCTGGACGAGGTTAGGGTCAGCAGCGCGGTGGCCCATGCTTTAAGTGTCGAGAGGGCCAGGTGTGAGGAGCTGGTTACCAAGTTGGCCGAGGCAGAAACTGCTAGGCTGGCCCAAACCGAGCTCAAGATCAAGGAGCAGGAGCTGCAAAACGTAGGAGTGGAGATAGGGCTGGCTTTCATTGCTCGCGACAGAGCCGTCGACAAGGCTAAAAAAGCAAGGAAAACCGAAGCGAAAGCAAAGCTTAAAGCCCATTCCTTGTAGTGCAAGCTCGACCGATCTAACGAGGTAATCCGACATCTCTACTTGGATCACAAAAAAATTGATGGAGGCTTATGTCGAGCTGTCTCGCAGGCGCGGCGAAGATCTCGCCATTATTAACACTCTTTTGATTGACTTGTCGCAGCGGCAAGTGGAGCTGAGGCTAGCAGCACTGAGAGATAGGCTGGTAGACACGGAGAAGCTGAAGACAAGGTACCAAAGGCAGGTGGATATCCTTTTGACGGAGAGCTACAAGTCTGGCTGGGAGAACAGGGAATTTGTGGGCCACACGAAGGTGGTAACGTCGGACCAGTTTGATGAGCAGAAGGGTGTTGAGAGAGACCATTATTCCGTCAGGCACTACATGCAGCAGTTAGGGGATGAGATTAACATCGTGTACCCTACTGATGTACTGAAGATGCTCGACAAAGAGAAAGACGGACCCTCTACATCTGCTTCTATCACCAGAGATATTGTCCCCGCCTCCGGTCCGCCAGAACAAGTCACGGAGGTTCCTGGGGGTCAGCCTGGCCCTGGTGCCTTGACTGGTGGAGGGTCGAGTGCGATCGTCTTGTCCAGCAATGATTCCGACCCCGGTATACCGTTCCTTGTCGAAGTTGGTCCAAGCATCGAAGCCGGCATCGCTCCCTTCTCCGGAGGTAATTAGGGCCTCTTGCTCTTTTGTGTATTCGTAAAGTACTGACCACATCGTGTAAATTTGACCCCTACTATAAACACCTGTTTAAATAATGAAACGGTGTAGTTTTTCTCACGCTTATTCTGTGTTGTTTTTTTGTTGCCAGCATCCATGGTCAGGGTCGGACATCATATATTATGCTATCCCCTTGTCGGCAGTCCGCCCTTCTTCTGGGTCTGGCCTAATCGTATATGATGTGGAGTTATTAGTGAATTCTCCCTATACTATGACCGACGAGGTTTACTCCAGAGATCGAGACGTGAGTTCCGGCCTATCCGGCTATGAGGATGTATAATTTCTATTTTGAATTGTCTTAACAGAATATGATTCGCGCGTGTAGCTGGACTTTTCTTACCCTAAATAGGAACGCGCCAGGAACCAGCTCTAGGGATTGGTCGACAACTGTTTGGACCTGTCACTGCAGAGGAAGAGGCATAGGCTTGGCTCTATCCAGGAGTGAACAGGGCGTTACCACTCCGACGTGTCCTTGTGAGTCCATTCAAGATCTGCTTCTTAAAAATAGAGACACCAGGTCCGCATCCATGTTGACCATGCATCCTGTAATTCAAGCAATAATAAATAGAATTTGGTTTTAATTTTTGTCTTTGTGCTTAATCTTGTCTGGGCCTACTTCCAACAGGTAGGCCTTGGCTCCGTTCACTTTCAGTCCATGCATAGCTAAGACGCTAAACCCGTTTTCCTCTGGCTTATGCGTAGCTAAGGTGCTCCATGGGGAGGGTCTACTTCCAATGGGTAGACCCTGGCCCCGTTTTCCTTTGGCTTATGCGTAACTAAGGTGCTCCCTAAGGAGGGTCTACTTCCAACGAGTAGACCCTGGCCCCGCTTAGCTTTGGTGCTCTCTAGGGAGGATTTTATCGCTCAATTCTTCCCCATCCTGCAGGAATTCCTTGAGGGTCAGTGGCAAGTTTTGTTGTGCGGCCTGTTGCCCTTCGTATGTCCTCTTTGGTCATTGACGAGCGATGTGATCTCCGTGGTACAATTTTTGATGAGGTCTACTGGCAAGAATTTTATTGCGCAGCTCATTCCTTTTCATACGTTTTCTCAGGCCATCGGCAAGCGTTTTATTACGCGATGTGATTCCCATAGTATGATTTTTATTGAGGTCTGCTGGCAAGCATTCTATTGCGTAGCTCGATCCTCCTCATATGTTTTCTTGGGCCATCGGCAAGCATTTTATTACACGATGTGATTCCTGTAGTATGATCTTTATTGAGGTCTACTGGCAATCATTTTATTGTGCAGCTCAATCCTCCTCATACATTTTCTCGGGCCATCAGCAAGCATTTTATTCCACCATGTGATTCCCATAGTACGATCTTTATTGAGGTCTGTTGGTAAGCATTTAATTGCGTAGCTCAATCCTCCTCGTATATTTTCTCGGGTCATCGGCAAGCATTTTATTGTACGATGTGATTCCCATAGTACGATATTTATTGAGGTCTGCTGGCAAGCATTTTATTACGCAGCTCAATCCTCCTCTTACATTTTCTCGGGCCATCGACAAGCATTTTATTGCGCGATGTGATTCCCATAGTACGATCTTTTTTGTACGAATAGTTCATGGGGTCTGGAACTGGGAGCAGACCCTTTTTCATAACAATCTAAAGCATAAGTCTGTGTAGCAGAAATCCTAACCTGTTTTGGAATTAAGCTATTTAATAATACAAGCATTTACATATGTCTCATAGCATTTACACGCATCTCAGACGTGGTACTTTTTCAAGTGTTGGGCATTCCACGTGTTTGGTAGGCTCTTTCCGGTCTTGAGTTCTTTCAGGACATATGCACCATTGTCAAGTGCCTTGATCACCTCGAGGAGTCCGACCCAGTTAGAGTCTAGCTGCGAGGAATTTTTTGTTCTGATCTTCAAGACCCAATCCCCAGCATTAAATCGGCGAGCGCTAACCTTCTTTGCTTAGTAAGACCTGGCCTACTGGTGGTACGAGGCCAGATGGACCAGGGCCATGTCCCTTATTTCTTCCAGGAAGTCTGTGTTGTGGCTTAGCTACTGCTTGTCCAGTGAGGCGTCTCTCATCACTTCGGAGTGAAGGGTCAGGAGGCCAATCTCGGACGGGATCATAACCTCCGACCCATAGACCATGGCGAATAGTGTTCTTCCCGTTGATCTCTGCTCTGTGGTTCGATGAGCCCACACGACTGGCGGTAGCTCTTCTAACCACATTCCTTTAGCCTCCTGCAAGTTCTTTTTTATATTGCTGAATATGACCTTGTTTGTTGCCTCTACTTGGCCGTTCCACTAAGGGTAGTTTACGAATGAGAAGTTGAGCTTTATATCATACAACTTACACAGCTCCTTAAGCTTAGCGTTCTGGAACTACGTGCCATGATCAGCGTGTATCTCTTTCGGGATCCCGTATCGACAGATTATGTTTTTCCAAATGAAGTTAATCGTGTCTGCCTTATTAACGGCAGAGTAGGCTTCAGCTTCTACCCATTTGGTGAAATAATCGGTGGCCAGTAAGACATACCTTCTTCCCTTTGGACTTCTGGAGAGCTCTCCGACGATATCCAGACCGCATTTAGCGAAGGGCCAAGGAGTTATGTTCGAATGGAGTTCTTCCGCGAGCTAGCGCTTCATGGGGGCGAACCTCTGGCACTTGTCACATTTCTTAATAAACCGAACCGCCTCGGTCATCATGTATGGCTAGAAGTATCTAGCCGTTAAGACCTCATGGGTGAGGCTACGCCTACCAGAGTGGTTGCTATACGCTCTCTCGTGGATTTCCTTTATCAGCTTCTGCGCCTCGATGGGACCTACGCACCTCAGCATTGGTCCCATCGTTGATCTCCTATACAGTTGGCCCGCCACCATCGAGTATCTGGCAGCCTTCAGTCTGATCAACCTTACTTTTTGGGAGTCCGCAGGCAGGTTTCACGATGCCATGTATTGGGTGATGGGTTTCATCTGCCCCTCATCTTCAGAGTCAGTTGCAAACACGCGGTGTTGTGCGGGGGTCTTCGAAGGGTCTCTCATATTTTTGCCCTCTAGCAGAATCTCCGTGCATTAGGTCATCCCCCCGATCGACGCACTTTTAGCTAGCTCATCGGCCTTTTGGTTCATCTCTCTTAGTATTTGTTCGATATTGATACTGCTAAAGTGGGTTTTCGCCCCCATTACACTGGAGAAGTACCTATGTAATCTTGACTCTTTTACTTCGAAGTCTCCCCTGACCTGACCCACGATCAGTTGTGAGTCAGTCTTTACTGCGATGCTCTCTACTCCGAAGTGCAGAGCTAGCTCAAGGCCTTGCAGCAGTGCCTCGTACTCCACCTCATTGTTCGTTGTCTAGAAACCAAGACTCAAAACTTTCTCTATCCTGAGTCCTGCTGGGGTCTGCAGGACTATTCCGATACCTGACCCCGAGGCGTTCGTGGATCCGTCAGTGTAGAGGGTCCAGGCTGAAGGGATGTGAGGCGGAGACGTCTAAAGTAGGTTGTGCGGCTCGCTGAAGGATTGGATTTCCACTAGGAAGTCTGTCATGAATTGCCCTTTCTTCGCCACTCGAGGCCTATACTCGATGTCGTATATCCCCAACTCGATGGCCTACTTGGTTAGTCGTCCCAATAAGNAGTGTAGAGGGTCCAGGCTGAAGGGATGTGAGGCGGAGACGTCTAAAGTAGGTTGTGCGGCTCGCTGAAGGATTGGATTTCCACTAGGAAGTCTGTCATGAATTGCCCTTTCTTCGCCACTCGAGGCCTATACTCGATGTCGTATATCCCCAACTCGATGGCCTACTTGGTTAGTCGTCCCAATAAGTTCGGTTTGGCCAAGATTTTGCCGGATGGGGAAATCTGTATATACTATAACCGAGTGTGCCTCGAAGTATTGCCTGAGTCTCTTCTTAGTGTAGATCAAAGCCAGGACCAGTTTCTCTGCCATACTGTATCGCGTCTCGGTGTCCAGAAGCATACAGCTTGCGTAAAACACCGGCTTCTGCTTGTTGTCTTCCTCGACAAACAGTACGGCGCTGATCGCTACTTCGGACACTGCCAAATAAGCATATAGGCATTGCCCCTCTGCCAAGGAAGCCAGGATAGGTGGATGACTTAAGTGCAGTTCGAGCTCTGTCAGTGCCTTGTCCTACTCCTCCCTCCAGACGATTGTGGAGCTTTTCTTTATGCACTGGAAGAAGGGCTTACATCGGTCAAACATTTTGGAGACAAACTGGCTGAGAGCGACTATCTTCCCGGTTAGGCATTGGACCTCCTGAATAGTTGAGGGTCTTTGTATATTTGTGATTGAAGACAACTGGCTCGGGTTGACCTCAATACCTCTTCTGCTCACGATGTGCCCCAGGTTCTGGCTGGAAGACACCCCGAACGTGCATTTCTTGGGGTTCAGATGCATCCGGTATTGCTCAGAATATAGAAACATTCATCTAGATGTCTCAGATAGTCCGAAGCTTCTTTACTCTTTACGACCATATCGTCGATGTAGACTTCTATAGTTTTCCCTAGCAACTCAGTGAAAATTTTGTTCATGAGCCTCTGGTAGGTTGCCCCCACGTTCTTCAAGCAAAAAGGCATACGTCTGTAATTGTATAGACCTCGCTCCGTAACAAATGCTGTGTGGATCTGGTCTTCCTCATATAGAGGGATCTGGTTGTATCCAGAGTAGGCATCTAGGAAGCTCATCCTGTCGAACCCAGCCGTCGCATCGACCATTTGGTTGATCTTCAATAGGGGGAAGCTGTCCTTCGGGTAGGCCTTGTTCAGATTGGTGAAGTTTATGCAAGTACGATCATCATCGTTTTTCTTCTTCACCACCACCGGGTTGGAGATCCAGCATGGGTACACGTATTCCATGATCAGACCGTTCTCCAGTAGCGTCTCTACCTCCTTGTTGATCACCCTGTTTTTCTTTGGCCTGAACCTTCGGGGCCTCTATTTGACTGGAGAAAAATTGGGGTCTGCATTCAATCGGTGGCAGGCATGCGCGGGGTCTATTCTGGGCATGTCATCATGAGACCACGCGAAGACATCTTCATTCTGCCTAAGGAATTTCAATAGCTCGCTCTTTTCCCCTTCGGGCAGCAGGGCCCCGATTAAGACTACTTTCCCTGAATCTGCTTCTTTCAAATGGACTGCCATCAGCTCCTCAAACGTGGATTCTGGCGGCCTGTCAGACTCCTCTTCGATCCGTTTCATGTATGCTGGCAGGTGATCCTTTGATTGCTATTTGTCCTCTGTCGAAGCGCTCACGCTCGCATCAGCTTCCCTCAGGGCGGTTGAAAAATATTTTCTTGTGGAGGCCTGGTCTCCTTTATTGTCTATCGTGTAAGTGCCATTCTTTGATAGACAAATTAAGATCTAGTGGAGGATGGAGGCGATCCCATGCATGGCGTGGATCCACCTCTTCCCATGATGACTTTAAAGAAGGACTGGCAGTCGATGACGACAAATTCCACGTCCAGGCACTTCTCCGCAACGCAGACCTTCAAAGTTACGACACCCAAGGGGTTGACCTTAGTACTGTTGAAGGCAAAAAGCACTTACAGGTCGGCCTGAGCGAGTTTCGATTCAGGCCCATGCTCTTGAACGTGCTGAGGAATAGGACGTCAACGCTACTCCCGCCGTCAACCAGGACCCTTCCGACCAACGCGAAGTCGATTTGCAATTTAATCACCAAAGGGTCGTCATAAGGCAGGCGCACCATGGTCAGGTCTTGCTTGGTGAAGGCGATGGGGGAGGCTGAGGCGTAGCTTTCTCCCGTCATCAGGTGGTTCACGGAATGGCCCATCCCCCTCAGGTGCTTCACCCTATCTTCGGTCTTTTTTTGGCATTTTTCCTTCTCCTCCTGAACCTAGGTCAACTCTGGTCTGCCTATGATCGTCGGCACTATCCTCAGAGCCTATTTTCTTGACCCGGAGGCTTGGGTCTGCTTTTCTTTTTTGGGCCCGGCAGCATCCTCCTTCGACTGGTTTCCATCCGTCTTCACATAATGCTTTAGCTTGCCGGCTTGGATCGCCATCATAACCTGCGCATAAAGGCTACGGCATTTGATGGTATCATGCCCATGATCTTTGTGAAATTGGTAGTATATACTCTTGTTCTTCATGTGCTCAGGAACACCGGATTTGGGTAGGTGATAACTCTATGAAAATAGAGTTATCTTGTGTATTTTTAGTCATAGGATAGTTGCTTTAGAAGAATAAATTTTATAGTTTAGATGCCTTTCTTTACTTTATTTTAGTTTCTGGCGTCGCTGATGTTTAAGATCTAATCTAGTTAATTTCTAGTTTATTTCCTTTGATTTTTATTAGAATTACTGAAATCTGGTCTTAAGCCCTGCAGAGATTAAATGGCAGCAACCTAGAAGGAAAGCTGAACTTAAGTGAAAGCTGGAAGCAACTTTGCTGCAGCAACATGCTAGAGCAACACTGAACAGCAGAGTCAACTTCCAGCTGGTATTTATTTTGAACAGCTGGTGCTGACAGCCAACAGTAAATACCAGCTAAAGAGAAATGAGGAAAAAGTGGTCCTTACCCTTCTATTTGGCTGACACCTGTGCTAGGGTACCTCATTTACCCTAATATAAAAGGAAAAAGGAAAGAAGGAAGAAGGAGAAAGAGGCGGCTGAACAAAAAGGGATACACGAAAACGGAAAGAAAAGAGAGAGAGGAAAGAGTACAGGAAGAAGGGAAGAAGAAGAGGAGGCGTACTGGCAGCAGCAAGGAGCTAACTCACCAGCATCCAGCTAGCATTCTTCATCTCTTTTAATATTCTTTGTATTTGATAATTTCTTTTCCTTTTCTGGAACTTTCTGTAATCTATGGAGCATTTTAGGTTGCTGATTTTTACGTTTCAGACCATGAGCTAAGTTCCTTTAGCTGGGATTATGATGAATCTGAGATTGTAATGATGGATTAAAGTTGTTTTAATTGTTTATGGTATTTTCCTCTAGTTCGTTCAAGTATGCCTCACTATTATTTCCTTTTGTTGCTTGGCCATCAACATTTAGGATAAATAAATTAGGATTAATTCTGGAAAGATTAATCTTAGTTGGACTTAGCTTGAATGATGCATGATTCAATCATCTCTTTAGTAGATCTTTGAACTAGTAATGGTATAGGAATATATTGTTACCATGCAAACCCATTGAGAATTGATACTATAAATGATGTTTGAGAACTGGATTAGCATAGGAATATGTCAAATCTGGTTTAAAAGAACCTTAAACATATTGAATTCGGAAGATTAATATGTACAGACTGAATTTTCAGTTACTGGTGTGATTTTGCCATAGGCGTTGCTGCAGCAATTAGACCCAGATTTGCAACCAAGGAGGATTCAAAAATCCCAGCTTATCCACACCACTGATCCACAATCACTTGATTAGATCTCATTATTTTCTGCTTAATATTTACTTTTCTGCTTGCAACTTTAAATTGTTGTTATTTTATTACAAATCTTTATTTCTCATTCGTTAAACAAACTTGTTTGACACTTAGATTTTACAAATAATTTTGGTAATCAATCCCTGTGGAGACGGTACTCACTCACTACTATATTACTTGTTTCGGCACGTGCACTTGCGTAGCTATTGTAAAATCAACAACAGTAGGTCTTTGAAAATACCTATATCCCTGTTCTGGAGGTAGATCACATCGATCAGTATGTTGAGCTCGTATTTCGGTAGAAGGTCCTTAAATATCTTCCTCCTCTTGCCGCTTTCTTGACTACCTTGGGTTAGGGTTCCCTGCTTCGAAGCTGGCCCCTAGGCCGGCGCAGGCCTCTTTATTCCTTGCGAGGCCGGGGTTTGCACCAGCACTGTTGTTATCACGGCGGAGGCCTTGGGTGCTTTCTAGTAGCTTTCCAGCACCCTAAATACCCCTTTCGACTTTGCTTGGACGTCTGCTATGTCGTATGGCAAATTCAAAAGTAGATGGTCCGACAGCATCGATCCTGGCTGCAGGCTCCTGACGAACGAGCTCGCGGCTTAGGCCGAGTCGGCGTTTTGCACTAAGGACATTACTCTCAGGAAACGCAACAAGTATTCTCTTGGAGACTCATTCACGGATTACTCTAACCGGTCGAGGTCTCGCAAGTATTCTCTTGGAGACTCGTGACCTGCTGCCTCCGGGCACCTGCGTATTGCTTTAAGAAAAGTTTGCAGAAATCTTCAAATCTATTTATAGACTTCTCCGGGAGTTGTCTGAACTACAACAGGGCCGGCTCCGCCAGGGTGGTAGAGAAGACTTTGCAGGTCACTGCCTCATCCCTGGTCTCCAAGGCCATCTTCTGCTAAAAGTAGTATATGTGATCAAGGGGGTCAGTCTTTCCCTCGAACGGTTTGAAGGTCAAGGTTGTGAAGTCTTTTGGCTTAGGCTCCAGTTGGATCCAGTCGACGAAAGTCGTCCAGTTGATCCCTCGCACGGTCTGTTCTGCCAGATCATCGGGAGTCTGGCTGTGATAGGCCCCGAGCCTCTTACTCAGCTCCGCTATCATCTCTTGTTTCCAATTGAGAAGTACACCTTCTGAGCTTTCTTGGTGTCTTTTGTCCACCGCCGCTTTGGCCCGGAAAGGCCTTGTCTGGCTTTGTCGCTCCCCTTGCATCCGCGATCTGGATGGGGCGAGTACTTCCCTCGGCGGTTGGCCCCCAGACTCTTGCGGGACCTCTTCGTCAAAGTCCTCCCTTCGCCCGCTCCTAGCTTCGCTTGCCAGCAGCCCTTCAAGGTAGGCATTATCTCTACACACTTCTACGACTTCATCTTTTAAGCCCAGGATAGCCTCATAGGCCATCTCTGCCTTCCGATTCTACCAGGGTGGCAAGCATTTGGTTTAGCTTTTGCTCCAGATCTGGTCGTGCTTTCCGGGAGCTCCCTTCGGTGTCGGGGCGTGTGCTCCTAGTTATCATTCTTGAGAGTGCCATCCAACGTCATATGGCCTCTTGTTCGGGGAGAGCACGATTGTGAGACTCTTACTCTTTCTCTCGCGTTCAGCGGTTCTCATAAATGGCGCCAAATTGTTGGTGCGATTCTTACCAGCTGTCTATGTGTCTTTGAACTGCTAACGTTGTATCTACCAACTGTCCACGTATCCTTGCTATCCCTGAGTGCTTTTCACTTCAGGTTGGATCGGAGAGGCGGGGGTGGCCACCTGTAAAGATTCTCCGATGCTTAAGTCAGTTGTTTATCCCTGAGGTTGAGTAGCAAAAATTAGTTTTTTCTCTGTATATGTCTATCTGTATCTCTCCTCCCTGAAGGGGAAGCAAGGCTTGTATATATAATCCTGGAACTGAGAGCTTTCCAGCTCTTAATCACAGTACCGAGTACCTTTTTTCATCATGACTTATTTCAAAAATTACAGGCCATGGTTACTGTGATTTCTCTTGCATCGTCGTGGCCTGCTTTCCGCCGTCCCCTATGACTTGAGCCTGTCGGAGGCGAGACTTTGATAAACCGATGTTCTATCAGGACGGTTTGCCCAATGCACGCACCTACCTAGGATCGCATTAAATGCCTTGTCTAGGTCTGGAGCAATGCGCTGCCTTCCATAGTCTTCTGGCGGAAGACCTTCGAGGCTCCTGGCCCCCAGATGTCGAGATACGAATTGGACTAGGCCGAATCCGTCCAGGGTCTAGGATGGATTCGGCCCTGGCCTCAGACAGCCCATAGACTTATGCAGTATCACATGCGACTCACGTGGCTTTTAAATGGTCACTCTGGACACGTGTTGGACAGTGTGCCCTTATGTGACCTGTTTTACCAATTAATCATTCACGTGGTACATGATCTAAGAACAGGCATCACACTATCATACATAACTCGGTATAATTAAAACTGACATCTTAGGCATGTAACTAAATGTTTCCTAATTGGAAATAAACAGTATTCTTCTTCCCAATAAGAGCTTCACACGTACTTATTTGTAGGAGCAGTGTTTGGCACGTAGTTCTTAACCAATCGCAACTGATTTACTAGCTTTCAACAAAATTCTGGTTGATTAAAAATGTTGTGGTGATCATCACCGATGGTGGGTGATGCTTGGCAATTTCACCTTTGAATTAAGGCCTAAGAACCAATAGTCACATCACTCATTAAAGTACGTAAATTCATTAATAATTGAACACCACCAGCATTAAGGCTTTCCAGTAACACAAATAGAAAAGGAAAATTGCTACCCAATTGCTGCCTTCTTTTTCTTTCTTTTTTTTTTCATTATTACATATTTTTTCTTGTTCGAAATTTGATATTTTATAAGATTAACTACCATCGTATTGTTATTTCCTCTGTTTGTGCAAGCTAATCTGAACAGGGTCAAGTTACATGCCAAGCCATGTACGATTAGCACTAGGCCGTGCCCTACACATAAAACAGTCAACTCAGAAATACATAAATTATAAGCAATTGTATTCTTCTAATATGAAGAGTTTAATCTTGTTTATGTACAATTTCTAATCCAAGCATCAACCGCTAATTGAGGGATTAAATCGAGTACTGAATAATTTTATCCTATCCCTATACCCTTAAATGCAGGTCCAAGCTAACAAATTCCAAAAGGACCTTTATAAAATTCATCAAGAGAGACATGGATGGAGGAGCAGCCTCAAATTATGCACTTTTTTTCATTCACATCAGGTTTCCACAACTAAAATTTACCATTGCCAACAGCAACAAGGAAATAGCCAATAAAGCTCCTAGTACATTTTCATTCATCTTGCAGTTTTTGTATCCTGATTACACCGGAAAATTTTATGTACGGATGTGCTCTTCCCTATTCGAAAAAATAGCAAAACAAACACAAAAACGCGATAGCTGACTGCCATGAGAAACAATACCAGTAAATTCTCCCACTTAGAATTGCTGTCGGGAGAGATATCATACGCACTCCGGATGGCCTGAATACCAGATATGGTCCGTACTTGTCCAACTGCAAATGTGGTCCCTAAGTACTCATTCTCGAGGAGGCCCTACAATACAAACATAAATAACATCTTCAAGACTCATTCAACAAGACAAGGATAGATGTACAATAAGATAGCCAACTAAAATTTCCCTACTACTAAAATTCCATGGGAACCAACATCGATTTTATTTCTTTCCAAGTAGGAAATCTCTGAAGCAGACAATGTAAATTTTGCCAAAAGATAAAACTTGATCCAATATTGCCATTTAAAGAGGAAGGGAAACATGTAAATCATTGTTAGCCTTCTTACCTGGACAGAGTATGTATGAAATGCGATATAGGATATTGGGTAGGTCCAGACTGGCCCTGTTAAGGCACTACGAATTCGGAAATATCCCGCAGAGAGCATCATTATGACCTGATACGCCATAATTCTTGACTGTAAGACTTTTGAAGGCGAAGGCTAGATAAGTAATCAAACTCATTTTAAACACATACAACCATGATTTTTAATTATTTATTTTACTAGACTACATGAGTCTACGACCATGGCATGTAAATTATAGCTGCACATCCAAGCAAAGATAATCAATATACAATAACACAATTGTGACAGTGTTGGCCGACAACCATAGCCAAGGGCAATATTGGCTGACTCTTCAACTTTCTCAAAATCAACAGAGTAACCAAGCGATAAATCATAGAAGAAATGAAATTTGTTGTTCAAAAGCTACTATATATATGCCTAATACTTGAGAAAATCAGAGCATCAGGTAGATTGTTTCATTGAGAACATGGAACTCACTTGTATCGATACCAGAGTCAGGACACTCCAAAAAACATCTTTCCATATAGAAACAACGGCCAGCACTAGTCCTTCATTTACCAAGAGGCACATAAAGAAATTCAGCACAAAGTACATTAACAAGCTAAATTCATCTCGCAACCCCACAAGGAAATAGAAGACAAGACTTGATGAAATGGAGATGAGAAAAAGGAATGGGATGCTTGAGAGAAGTTGCCCAAATATAAAGACTAAAACCCCAGAATGTTGGTTTGATTCTTCACTTGCACATATCTGCAAAACAAGCAACCAGTTAGATGAGATGAATCACGTGATGGAAGAACCCAGGAAAATCAATTATGAACTAATTAGGACTTAATAAAAACAAGGGGGAGGAAAACACTTTACTACATGTCTCATCCTTTTAACTATTTACCCTCTTCTAGATAATTTAGTAATTTATAATTGCAGAATGCATATTTGGAGCTTTGCCTTGTACATATGACATGAGAACCCATCCATCTCTTGTTTCCCCCCATGGGTAAGTCACCTATGCCTCTAAATACATACATATCACTAACAAAGGATAGGAAAGAATCAATCTGGTTATAGGTTATTCCAAGCGAGCTCATTCTCATTATAGACTGCAGAAAATCTTCATAAATTTTCAAGCTCCTTTAAACAGAAGTTCCATAACAATCAGCGGTACCTTGATCTCTTTCATAAGTGCAGGCACTCCAGCAATGCTTAGAACTGCTGTAAATGATATAAAAACGAATATTGCTGCAACTCTTGTCTGCAATGTATAAAGCCAAGAGAAAAGAAAGTTCACTAAATCATCATTCAGAGCAAATAGTATGAGTGCAATACTTAAAAACAGTATTTAGTCTATACATGCAAGAATACCGAAGGCAGCACAGAGGTACTCATTTTAACCATCGTACCAAAGATTAACCGGATAAAGCAACGATAACTAGTCATAGATAATATTAATAAGGGCTTAGAACATTTAGGGCAAGCAGAGAGAGGGACCTCTATAATATGTTAAAACACCATCAATGACTATATGATACGAAACAAGATAGATGGTTACCAAAGATTAACCAGATAAAGCAACTATAACTAGTCATAGATAATATAAATAAGGGCTTAGAACATTTACGGCAAGCAGAGAAAGGGGCCTGGGGCCTCTACAATATGTTAAAACACCATCAATGACAATATGATGCGAAACAAGATGGAGAAAATTAAGATTTTATATAATAGTTATTGTTAACATTATCAGGTTTTTCTTTTTATTTGGAGTAAAATAGAGTTTTAGTATGTTTTTAGTTCTTAGAGTTAGTTTCCAGATTGTGTCCAGTCCTTTGTGTTTATTTGCCTAGGTTTGAATTATTGGGAAGACTCGCTATAAAATTATCAAAGAAGTTTGATTTCCTCTCTCTCCAAGATTGTTCCCTTTCTAACTCAAATTCCTCATCTTTGCTCTCTTTTCTATATAATTCCTTCATTCTCAATCTAAATTCCTCTTTATTTATACGTTCTTATCTTTCTTCTTCTTCTCCCTTCTCTTCTCTACCCTATCCTACATCACTATGAGGCCTTGTCTGTCCTGGAAGCCATTGGACATCTTGCTGCTATGCAGTAAGCAGCAAGTTGAAAAACTCCAGGTAATAGGATAAAGTAAAAAAATTAAGCTGCTGGCAATCGAAATTAACAATTGTAGCGTCAAGAAATATAAGCTTATCTCGCTCATAAATTTGGCATTCCCCTCATATTCTTTTTTATAAATTACTCAATACCAACTAATTTGTAGAATGAAGAGTAGAGGTTCCTTAGGTAACTCTTATTTAATACTCCAAAAGAAAATCAATTCCCATATTGACCTTCCAACCAAAATTGATTATAACTGACTTTGGCTTATCTGAGCATGGTTTTCTCACAATTACACAAATTTCATGGAAAATAGGCAGTTCTATGTTGGCTATTATGATGACTTTAAAAAATATTATAATATCACACAAGACAGAACGAGCAGATCCTGACAATGATGCATGCAAGTTAGCCATATCACTGGTGCAAAATACTAAACAAGAAACTTAAATAGGGACAAATCCTACTGAGGAGAAGGAAAGAGGACAGATATTTCATATAAAACAAATAAAGTAGAAGCCTTCACTAAACCAGAATAGTTGCAATTAAAGAAAGGACAATCTAAATAGAAAGCTGCAAATATATGCAAATACATGCACATAAAACTCACAGTTTTCAAAATGTATTATAGTTTTATGTTATGAAACTTACCACAACTGAAGACAAAGAATGCCCTAAGCCAGAAAACACTGTACCAATACAAAGTGTAAGAAGCATATAAAGAATGAGACGAAGCCAGTAGTATTTCCATTCCCTTGACATGATCAATAATGATCTCCAAGTTAATACTGCTATCCTCGTAGCACTGCCTGTCATTCCCTTGGTTTTGAGAAGTGGACCTTCCTGCAGAAGCAAGTGCATTTGCAAGTAAATGAAAGTAACAAAAGCCAACATACAACAAGAAAAATAAATAAATAAATAACTTAAATAAAAGGTTGTTTTCATGTAAGCATGCGGAGAAAAAACCGGGTAACCTGAAAAAAGTAAAATTTCACCTCTGTAGTATGATCCATGGTAAAAAAAAAAGAACAGATTTTGACATTACAACTATTGTTAAACGACAGTTAGTGTTCTTTTTTCACAAGGACATATAGACTCATCAAGCTAGAGTCATACACAGCCTTTTGCCAACTCAATTAGATTTATTACTGTACTTCCAACTTTCCTTATCCAGGAAGCTCGGTATTTTCCAATTCCATACTCTTAAAAATAAATAAGTAACTACCTCATAAATTAAATCACTTAGTACAATCTTAACATCCACTCCTGTTCATTCCTAATTTTATATCAGTAACTAAGTATTCAAAATCATTTCTCTGCTCAGTTCAATGATATGGTTACAATACATCCTTCCACCACAAAATTTGAGAGATCCTATTGGATGCATACTTCCAGAACTGTCAAAAGGCCACAAATCACCATATGGGCTGTGGGTGCATAGCAATCGGTGCAAGTATCGATATTTACAAAGTTGGGAAGAGTTGCTGCAACATTTATCGATATAACACATGCTTGTTATATTGCAAATATGTATTATATGTACACACCTTCTCTGTGAGTCTCAGAATCATGGTTTCAACTGCAGCAGCATCAGCAGATGATTTATACGTTGCTTCAAGGGTGCGTATAGCTACAGCAGTATCCATATTCACAGATGAAAAGTCCCCATTGTCATCCTGTTATAACAGTCAGTTCCAAACAGCACATGTTCAACAAAGAAAGAAACAGTTTCGAGCTAAATTTGAGGTAAAAAGAATATCCTGCTAAAGTTGAAGTTACAGTTGATCCACAATTATTGGAGTAACAATATTAAGAAACAAAATAATACATCATTGGCCTCTTAAGTTAAAAACCAGAATCTATAGTCTAACATAGAAACATCATTGTTAAACCACTAGTTATTTTGTTTTTGTAAAATGATTCAATTCTTGAAGACATTTCTAAGATGCAATCAGTTCAATAAAAGTCAATAACAGAGAAAATAGGGAATTACCTGCCAATTTTTACACATTGCGATGATCCTGTCAAAATCCGTATTTATTGCACGTAAAAAGTGATCAGAAGGACTTTGCATAATTGGGCATGGAAATCCAGCATTTGAGAAGTGCTTCATCACCAAAAGGTATGTTAGTTGGTAATTTTACTTCTATTAGCTTCCAACTTTCAAGAGGAAGAAAAGAAAAGATTTTCCAAGTTTTCCACATAGTTTTAAGATTCAATTTTCCTTTCCCCTCGTGTAAGTCAACCAAAAAAAACCATAGAATTTCAGCTCATTAGCACCAGTTGGTCAAACTATGTATAAAAACACTTCAGAAATTTCAAACTAAACTTGTGTAGACGAGTCACAAAAGTAAAAGCAGGAAAAAATAACATATTTATAGCTATACCTGTAGGCAAGCCAGTGTTTCCCCAAAAAACAGTGTATTTCCATTTGAAAGTAGACAAATCCGGTCAAAAAGGCCAAAAACTTCTGTGCTACTTTGGCAAATGGTAAACAAAAGAGTGCAGCCCATGCTTGCAAGTTTCTTCAATGTAACCATCATCAGAAGGGCAGATACACTGAAAACAAAAAAAACAGGAAAGAAAAAAAAAATCACTTCAACTACAATGCTGCAATAAGAAAAATGCTTTGCAATAGAAAAATAATAATTAATTTGCATGCAGCAAGTTAAAAAAACAAAAAAAAAAAAAAAAAAAAAAAAACCTTTGCACATCATAAGGGAGACCAAACAACAAACAAAATTCAAATAAATGATACTTTCTTCACCAGAGAATCAACTTATTGAGGAAACCAATTACCAGGGGATCCCCAAGAAAACCAGTAACATGAAGTAAGACAATTCAGATTTCATTAAAAAGTCGAGGAAAAACTAATATATAATACTTGGGAAACACTCAATATTGATTCCTGTACATAAATTTATGACGAGGGATGTTACAACACCCTCTAATCCAGATTCTCAAGATTTCAAACAAAAGAATAGATTGCCATCCCCAAACCACAATGCAGTGTAACAGGTCAACTATAAAGTTAGCATACCATACCTTTTTTAGCAGCCCAGTGAATCGATAGAGCACAGGGGGAGGGAGAAATTTTGCAAGGATGGTGAAAAATAAAAAGAAATAGAGAAACTGAGAAACACCTTACCCATCAAGATGATAAAGAGGCTCATCAATAAATAAAATATGAGGCCTCATCACAAGCTCGCGAGCAATACTAACACGCCTTCTCTCGCCACTAGGAAGGCCCTTCATATAACAATGTCCACCTATCAGTTTGTTTGCATAATCACTTAGTGACATAGCAATGATGGCATCTTCAACCACGCTCTTTTTCTGACAAAAGAAACCAGGAAGCTGAAGCAGCGCTGAGTAGTAAAGATACTCACGCACAGTGAGGGATCCAATAAGAGTTGTTTCCCTTTCAACAAAGCCCTGCAAATTGGAAAAACAATAATGAAGTTGTATTCCCCACTAAACCCTAAGATGAAAATGTGCTTGAAAGTGAAACTTCAGAAAGAAGATAAACTGAACAGATATGTATTATACAACATGGTAAAACTATGTAGAACTTACATATGATCCATATGGCCTTTGTAACTTTGCCCCATTTACAAACACTTCACCATACATCTTGGCTGAATGATGCAATCTTCCTAAGCACAAGAATTAGAACCAATATTCAATTCCCATGCATGATCCAAAAACAAGAAAAAGCACAAAACTAAATGCTTAATGAGTATAATGAATGCTAGAAGACCTGTAATTGCTCTTAGTAGGGTGGATTTCCCTGATTTGGGAGGACCCATGATTACGGTCATAGTTCCTGGCAATGCATAACCAGTTGAACTCTTCACAACCTTATCAGAGTACTTCCTTTTTCCCTTTATAGTAACAGTCAAATCTTTCCAAACAATCGAAGCCCCGGCAATCTTTCTCACCACAACTGCACCCTCGGGCAATGGAGGGGATGGCAAGGACCTACTGTTAAGCTTTGAGAGAGATGGAGAGGCTGGTGTTGTTGCAGCATTAATAGAATCACCCCCATCATCAACCCTAACATCAATATCAGTATCCTCCCAATCTGGGGAATCCTCGAACGAGATGGGTTGTCTAAGTGAACCAGGTTTCCGCAGGTAGAAAAAGTTACTTGAGGGTACCCTACTAGCTGGACTACTTGCTGAAGATGACGAAGACCTGTAATTGTCGGATTGTGACTGTATTTCTTCCATTATCTTCACCTCTTTTCCTAATCTTCAATTCATTCTGATTTATGAAATACTTATTAAGTATTTAACTCAAATAAACTTATAATGACTTCACTCCAAAAAACCAGACTCTTATATCATAGAAACCTGCATCAATAAGCAGCGTTATCATAATCAGCTATGCTACTGAGAAACTGGGGAAAAAAAAAACTCTGTCAGCCAGCTGAAAATGAAGAGTCTGCCATAAAATTGTAAATAGAATTTTCACATAAATTCAAATCATGAGGAAAAATGACAAAACAACAATTTAGTAATTGTTCTTCAAAATATTCTCCAGAAAGTAATAAAAAAATTAATAAGAATAATAATATAATCATCTGTGACAAATTAACACTAGTTACTTTTTTAGTAGTAATTTTGTTAAGAAAAGTTGAACAACCGTTAGTTTAACAACCAAGCGCCAAACTATTTACGTTTTAATAATTTATTCTTAAAATTCATTTAATTAAAATATACATATATAAATATGCATATATAACTAGAACGTTTTTTTTTTCTTTCCTCATATGGAAACTATTTCTGCTACTTGAGAACTAATATGAAATCTATAAATAGATAATACAAAATTGATAAAGAAAATTGCTGTATAAGGACGGTAGTGGAAAACTTGACGACTTAAATGCTCAAAGACAACAAGGAAAACCCAAAAAAAATCCATTAGCTCATCTTTCAGTACATATACCAATTTAAAACAATATAATAATAATAAGCTGGTTGCTGAGAAAAGGTCAGAAACAGCAAGAAAAAACAACCCTATAAATCAAGCTTTTTTTTTTAATATACATATTGGGACCCAAGAAAAGGAAAGCTTAACTCCCAAATATATGCAAAAACATACCTCTTTGGCACACTTACACAAATGTTTTTCTTTTTGGCAAAGATTTAAACTTTATAGCAGAACTAAAACACACACCACCAAATCTTTTTTTTTTTTTTCCTCTTTTAGCGTTTTCTTTCATTTTTGCTAATCTCTCCTCAAAACCCAATACCCAAATCATTCACAAAAAAAAAAAAAAAAAGGAACTAAGATACAAAATCTTGAAGCAAAAACAGAAACAAAAAGCTAGTATCCAAAATTAAAGCTACTTCTGAGTACAGAATACATTAAATGGAAAAGTGAAGAGCTTGGAGCAGAGGCAAACCTGGATCTGATACTGAGTGAGAGAGAGCTCAGAGCGGAGTGAATGTGAAAGCAGTGAGGAAGTGAAGAAAGGTTTAGAGAGAGAGAGAGAGAGAGAGAGAGAGAGAGAGAGAGTAAATACTAAATACCAAAATTCAAGTGGATTATTTGACCCGCTTTTCCGGGTTTTTATGTAGATTTGGTTATATGTTTTTACTTTGTATCTACAAGTCCACTTTTTCTTTTATTTTTTTTTTTTTAAATTGTTTTCTTCCTCACTTTTGCTTTTTATTTTTTTGTTTTTTAAATTCAAACGTAATCATTATGCTTTGCCAGCATAGCAATTTTTTTAAGAGGGAAAAACAGTATCAACGCCATTTAAAATGATGTCTTCCTTTAAAATTGGGATTTTAATTGTTTTCCTTTAAAATTAATATTTCTCCAAACTAGGAGAAGGACCAATAAAATAATTGCATTTGTAATTTTCTAGACCCAAAAATTGGGTATTTTTTCTTCTTTTGGATGTTTTTAATTAACGAGATAAACATGGTTCAATTATTACAATCGTTCTCATAGCTACATGGCAAAAATAATTTCTATAATTTTTAGTATTTTTATTATTAATTTGGGGTTTTCATTGTTTCCCACATTCATTCTCTGTCTTGGTTCTTTTGGGCCCCAGTTCAGGGAAGTAGAGACTAGAAAGCCTAAGATGGACCGACCATACTTTGCTGTTCGCCCCATTACCTCTTCTTTTTATTTTTTTTTCCTCTTCTCTTTAATTTCAATGATTTTGGAATCTTTTTATTATCTTTCGAAGGACTACTCTGATATGAATCAATTATTACTTTATTTCTATTTTGACTCTCTTGAAAAAAAAGAAGCCCCTCCTGTCATTCTTGAAACGACAATTCTTTCCCACTAGCATACCTAATTGTCCTATCTTCATTCTTTACTGAAATAATAAAATTATTAGTTTTGCACTTTACCTTTATAAATTATGATGCATTTGTTACTTATATTAAGAATTTTGGCAATTGAAATCCATGCAATTTTCATGAACTGTTGTCCTAATTTTGATGCATATTTTTGGATTTTCTTGAGTTTTAGATTGAGATGAAGCTTATCATATGAACCATAACACTATTAAGACACAGTCAAAGTCTATTGGAGCATGTGTCATGTCTTGCCTAGTATGACATTAAAACAATTTTGAAAAATAATGTTTGTCCTTGTTAGTGTCAATAGAATGCACTTTTTTAAGTTTTATTGGCACGACAGAATTACTATCACCACAAATTATGTCTTTTCGTGACACTAACACTTATATCGTCAGAGAAATTGGTTCATTTAACCAACTCAAGTAGAAGTGAATCAGTGATAACAATTATCATTTTGTAGAGAGCTCAAAGATATAGCATTTTATCATACTAGAATGATACATTCAAAAATATTATATATATATATATATATATATACCTAATAATCAGACTCGAAAAAAGAAAACATATAAATTTCGTTTTTCTTTTAATATTTCCAGATTTGATTCTTGAATATTTAAATGTTATTACTTTCACTTTAAGCAACTATAAATACATTCCCACATGCTTTGTCCAAAAATGGACCTAACTTACATTTCTTTTGCGGATAATGAATACTACCATAATGGCCAATGAAAATGCTTTACTTATTGGCCTTTTGGGTTTTAGTGTTTTACCATGACTTTTCATTTATTTTTTGGATTGGTTATTTTAATAACGCATGCCAACTCTTGGTTGCAACATCGTTGGTTCTTCTTCTTTAAGAGTAAAAATTGATAGTTTATTGGTGAAGTTAATTTCATTATTATATTGAGAATCAATGTCTAGTATAGAATAATTGAAACAATGATTGAGTATGTGCGCTGCTTTCATTTGAAACATGTCGTCAATGTTCAATTTAGCCTCATTAACTAATAAATGCTTAACTAATACGGAAAAAATAAATTAAAAAAAAAGAATTCATTTCGTGGCAAAAAGAACCACAGGAACATAATTAATAGCAGTTGAATTCCTCAATTATTGTTTTTAGTTACACGTTTGTCCTTTGGTATATTTCCATCCAAAATTGGCGTTGAAATAGTATGTGCTAGGCACATGATTTTCTTGACATTATTCTCTCTATCAGGTTCTTCATTAGACAAAAACACTAGGGAAAAACGTAGGTTTTCAGTTTCCCCAAATTCAAAGGGCATATTGATTTGGGGAATCATAGAGCCAATAATAAACTAAAACAAGACTACTTTTTCTTTTTATTCTCAAATATATACAAATATTAAATTAGATCCAAAACAAAAGTGTAAAACTCAAAAAATTGTCAACTCGTTTTTTTAGAGGTCAGCAGACACCAAAATCATCCCAAAAATAATAATAATAAATCCCAATCGATTATTTAATAATAATAATAATAATTAAAAAAACTTATAAACCACATCAAACAAATAAGGAAAATTAATTAAAAGATCGAATACTTATTGACCTTTATGTTGCTTTTTAGGGAGGGAACTTGCTTGTATAGCAGTCATGGAAAAGAAAAAGGAAAGCTACATTTTCAAAAGGGTTTTGGAATGACTGGTCTTATATTATTTGCAATTGGCAAAATGGTTTTTGAGTTATTTTTTTGGCAATTAAATCCTTAGATTTTAAAATATTTAGAAATCAAGTCCTTTTCATTAATAATTATTAAAATGTTAGATGGAATTAAGCATTTTTAGGTTATATGCAAGTTTTAAAGGTCAAAATCAATATTATACTAGCATTAGTTAGAATTGGAAGAAAAATAACTAAAAATTAATTACAATTAATAACATAATATAAAAAATTAAAAAATAGACAATTTCAAAATTTTAAAATTTTTCTTAAAATTTCTATCTATATCCTTTCAAAACTAATTAGTGTTAGTGAAATGCTAGTTTCTTTTGCTTAATTATGTTCAATTTTATGAAAACATTAACAAATAAAAGGATTTAATTGTCAAGATTTTTAAAATTTAAGGATCTAATTGCTAAAAAAAATAACTCAGTTATAATTTTACCAATCTGCGAATAACATAGGGGCTAAACATGCTAAAAACCCTTTTCAAGAACTAGTTATTAAGTGTGTTCAAGGTTTCTAAGCCATTTGATTAATGTCACCTTCTTTGGCATCCTCAAAATTTTCAATCCAGTCGTTGATAATGTTCAAAAGCTAATTACCGATTGCTACTTGCATGGCAAGGCCAATCCTAATGGCAAAGACAAGGATAAGCTATTGGCTAAGTTGATTGAATATGTTTGCAAATCTTATGATTTGAGCGATGACCAGATAGAGCTTTCAACCTCAAAGACACTCTTATTAGTGGTTACGTCAATTTCACTGCAAAATTATATTGACTATGCTTCAAATTATGCTAACTTATTATGATATCTATCTAGCCAGTAAGATTATACTAATCAAACTATTACAAAGGCATCGTTGATCCAAATGTTGGTGTTCTAAAGAATGGAGATTGACCCACTTAGCTTTACGATTTGAATTTGGGAAAAACTAAAAACCTAGGTTTTCCTTTATAACTTCTGGCCAATAAATGAGAGTGATGTGAATGTTAAGAAGACTATATGCCCAAAGACTAATGTGTTACTAAAAATAATAATTCAGGGACTCAAATACTACAAAAAAATAAAGAAAAGAGTTCGAGGACCTAAGCAATACATTAGGGAAAATTTACAGATTTTAGGTGATATTATCCCAAGATAGAATCGCCATTAATATTGAAAACAGACCTTTCTTAGCAGTTGAGATAGAATCGCCGAGGTTTAATTAATAAACAGAACCCATAAAGAAATATATAAAAGAATACTGATACCAATTCAACTCTTATTCTTCTCATTCTTTCTACAAACATTACACAACAACTCCATTCCAGCGAATTTGATCAACAAAATCATACTCATTTGCTCAAATCAGTCTATTTGACGTGAGTAAGTTTTATAAAACTTTTTTTTTAAGATTTATTAGTTATTAACAATTGATTTTATCCTATAAAATGTTTAGTAATTTTTACAATTAATCACTACAATTCTCAACTGAGTACGTGATTTTGTTAATTTTTGTATTATTTTAGATTCTAAATTGATGTAGCATCACATTTTCCTCCTAAGTAAGTAATCTAAATACAATTTGGATCAATTCGAAGTAAGTAATCTTAAATTTTTATTTTAAAAAATCTGAAGTTATAAATTGCTTAATTTTAGAAATTTAATTTAGGTAAATGTGTAGTGTAAGATGATTTTGTGTCGATTATATAATAGGTGTTAGCATAAATATGTTGTTAGTTTAACTACATTATCATGAAACAATTAGGTACGTGTGATTTCAATGCAAGTTTAATTATCTATTTTCATATACTTGTACGTTATATAGTTTATTAAATGAAAAATAGTTTATACTTTGTGTGTATGCAAATAAGAATCTAGTTTTAAAAAAACACGGGTTAAAAAAGTAAGTAAAATATTAGTGACACATTTTGTTAAGTTATCAATTGAGTTAAATTTATAAGTTTATTATAATGAAATGTAATACTTTGAGTTGGATATGAAATTTAGGTTAGTAGTGTAAGTGTTTTTATGGTGGTGGGGGGTAGTCAATTTTTTAAGGGAAACTCTGCCGAATTTTTTAGTGATAAGAAATGGATAAAAGTTGGATGAGAAAGAATATATTATAAAAAAAGTACGAAGATGGGGTTAAATATTTATTAAGATCCACCAAAGAAAATAATATAGACCCTAATATTACATGTCCATGAGTTAATTGCAGTAATATGAAGTACATAAAAGATAAACTAGGTGTGCGGGTGTGATTTTTTTATTTTTAATTTTGATTCTTAAATAAACTTTTCTTTTATATCTAACTTTAAATTTTAATTTTCCAAAGGATTTGTAGATGTAATATATTAATAAGAGATATGAATGCCAAAAAAAGGGACTAAATTGCTAAATAATTGAAATGTTAGTGATCAATAAAGTAGAATTTATCTCATTCAAATAAATATAAAATTTAAATATTAACTAAAATAAATCAAACCTAAAATTTTAATATAAAATTTAATAATGATCGTTAAACTTTTAAATTTGTTGTAATTTTTGAATATTTTCTTTTATTGTTTTAATGGATAATGAATTTGTAGGTAAACATAAATTTGAGAAAAGGATTTTATCATTTTAAAATGCCTTTCAAAAACAAAAGTTGGATTATCTAATATAGCAAAGCTAAGGTAAACTTTAAATGAATTGTTTTTGTATAAATTGAAAATTTCAAATAAATTTAACGGTGAAAATTTAAAGTACCAAATCTGATAATAATAATATCTTTTGGCAAAGATTTTGAAGTATATGGAATTAAAAATAGAAAAAGAAACGAAAAGTGATAAACCGAATTGGGCTTTTCTCGAAGCCCCGAAGCCGAGTCGGTGTTGGCCTGAAAAAGAGTTAGAATCCAATCTAAATTCGAAACACCAAAACCGTGTACGGAACACTTATATATGTATATATATATATACATATATATACATACGTAAACGGTGACAGACAACCAAAACTCAGAGATAATTTTCCCTTTTTTTTTAAAAAATATATATATTTTTTTTCTTGCCAAACAAGTCCAGAATTTCATAGACTCGTATATATCCCTTCCAAGCCCTCGACTTCCTCTGGACCTCTCTCATATACAAAACCTCTTTGGCTTCTTCGCTCAAACACTCTCTCACCTGACCCGATTGTCTGATCTCGAAGAACAAACTCATCCTCCATGGCTGACAAAGCTGAATCTTCCGACTCGTGAGTCAACTCGCCCTCATCGCTATTCGTTGTTTGTTTCGTTTTCTTCTTCTTCTTCTCTCTCTCTCTCTCTCGCTGAAAGTTTTCAATTTTGATGTGATTTTTTTTTGGGTGTGATTCCAGGAAGAAGGATTACTCGACGGCGATCCTGGAGCGTAAGAAATCGCCGAACCGACTGGTTGTGGATGAGGCTGTGAACGATGACAACTCCGTCGTCTCGATTCACCCTAACACCATGGAAAAGTTGCAGCTTTTCCGTGGCGATACGATACTCATCAAAGTACGTATGCTATATACATTTATTTACAGTATTTATTTATTTGTATAACCTGTTAGGTAGAGTGAATAATTTCAGCTGGTGTTGTTTGTGCATAAATTTAGGGTTTATGTTTTGATGATTTGAGTGGAGTTTTGGGTAGGGTAATGAAAGTAATTGTGATACTGCAATCTATTCACTTTGGGATTTGTTAAGGTTAAAGATTCCAATTTTTTACACCACTATGTGGTTGCTTTTTGTGCGAGAATGATTGTGTTATATAGTTATGGGTTGATACTTTTCAATTCCGTATATGGGTCTTTTAGCGTTTGGTCAGCTGAGTTGTATGAATCAATTGGTGTTTGCATATCTGTTTGGGTTGCAAATTAATTTAGGAACGATATGAAAAGCTTGAACCTTCTAGAGTAGAGGAGGTTGTTTTTATATGTTTTCAAGTTCTGTTATCTTTATTCCTGAAGTGCAAAGAAAGTTTCTTACATGAGATTGTCGTTCTCTTGAACATAGTCTAAGCGCTAACTTAATGGGTTTTCTAGGGAATGATTGTTTCTATGTTGAGACAGGTAGAGCTTTAAGGTGACTATATAGTAGCTTTTCGATGTATGGTCTGTGGATGATTCATCCATTTACTATCTTTAGATAGAGAATTTTATGCCCCTTGCTATAATATTTTGTTTTAGGGAATAATATCCTTGACAATGTAATGCTGCTTTAGATGCATGCTTTTACGAGTTATAGCAAAAGTTAGTTTCTTTCTAAGTTGGTAGTTTTGGTAGTCACACGTGGAGTTGCAAGTGAAAATTGGTCGTTCCAAGCCTCATCTGTCGGGAAAAAGCTGAGACTTTCACTTTTTTTTTTGGTTGATAATTTTGTCTCTGGATATTGTGTATGTGAAAGTTTATTCTGAAATTATTTGAAATTCCAGTTTCAAGTGCCCTGATGTTTCTTGCAAGTTAAGTTTTTTTTATTGGTCTGTATGTTTATTTTCATGGTCGGGTTTGCAGGGGAAAAAACGTAAGGACACGGTCTGCATTGCACTTGCTGATGATACTTGTGAGGAGCCAAAGATCAGGATGAACAAAGTTGTTCGATCAAATTTAAGGGTTCGGCTTGGTGATGTTGTGTCTGTTCACCAATGCCCTGATGTTAAGTATGGGAAGCGTGTCCACATACTGCCAGTGGATGATACTATAGAAGGTGTTACGGGGAACCTGTTTGATGCATTTTTGAAACGTGAGTTATTACCTGCCTTCTTTGTTTTTGCCCCTTTGTTTTCTAAAATTTTTCTTTTGTTGTCTTTTTATTTCCAGTCTTATGATAGTATGTGCATGTAGTTTTTCTTTTCTACTCATATTTTCCCTGTTATGGTCATTTGTTTAGTGGTGTTAAAATTCTTCTCTCATATATATATATATATATATATATATATTGCTTATGCTTTCATAACCCCTATTTGTGGTGCTCTAAATTTATTAATTAGGAGTTTTAGTCTCTCTCTCTCTCTCTCTCTCTCTCTCTCTCTCTCTCTCTCTCTATATATATATATATACAGATATATCTATATTTTTTTTGTTTTATTTTTTCTTCCCCTTGCTGCAATTTTGTCTTACATCTGTTGCCACTATTATATCACAGCTTATTTCTTGGAGGCGTATCGTCCTGTGAGAAAGGGGGATCTATTCCTTGTCAGAGGAGGGATGAGAAGTGTAGAGTTCAAGGTCATTGAAACTGACCCTGGGGAGTACTGTGTGGTTGCCCCAGACACTGAAATCTTCTGTGAGGGGGAGCCTGTTAAAAGGGAGGATGAGGAAAGGTTAGATGAAGTTGGTTATGATGACGTAGGTGGTGTAAGGAAGCAGATGGCTCAAATCCGGGAGTTAGTGGAGCTGCCACTGAGGCATCCTCAACTCTTTAAATCAATTGGTGTGAAACCACCCAAAGGAATTCTGCTTTATGGACCCCCAGGTTCTGGAAAGACATTAATAGCCAGAGCTGTGGCTAATGAGACTGGCGCTTTTTTCTTCTGTATTAATGGGCCGGAGATTATGTCTAAGTTGGCTGGAGAGAGTGAAAGCAATCTCAGAAAGGCATTTGAAGAAGCTGAGAAGAATGCTCCATCCATTATTTTCATCGATGAGATTGATTCAATTGCTCCCAAGCGAGAGAAAACTCACGGTGAAGTTGAAAGGCGGATTGTTTCACAACTTTTGACTCTGATGGATGGACTGAAATCTCGTGCTCATGTTATTGTTATTGGTGCTACAAATCGTCCAAATAGTATTGACCCAGCTTTGAGAAGGTTTGGTAGGTTTGACAGGGAGATAGATATTGGGGTTCCTGATGAAGTTGGCCGCCTTGAAGTTCTTCGGATTCATACCAAGAACATGAAACTGTCTGATGATGTAAGTTAAATATTGCCATTTATTCCTCTCTCTCTCTCTCTATAATATTATGTGAGAATTCTGTCTGATGCAGTCCGGCAGTTTTAGGTCGAACCATGTACTTGAATGTTAACTAGTACTAGTGTATAACCATAGATATACGATGGTAGACAAACTACTGCTAGAAATATAGACAGGGTTGTCTGAGATTTAGTCAAAGCATCTGACATTTCCTGTTCTTTTGTTTTTTTCGTTATCATTACGCTCATTGCCAAAAATGGCTTCCTACAGGTTGATTTGGAAAGAATCTCAAAAGATACTCATGGATATGTTGGTGCTGACCTTGCTGCTCTTTGCACTGAGGCTGCACTCCAGTGTATTAGAGAGAAGATGGATGTAATTGACTTGGAAGATGAATCTATTGATGCTGAGATCCTCAATTCCATGGCTGTCACAAATGAGCACTTCCAGACTGCTCTTGGGACAAGCAATCCATCTGCATTGCGAGAAACGGTAAGTGTTCTTTTTCTACATCCCTACGTTTGTGTTGACTTCTGTAACTTTTTTTCATCATCCTAATAATTGTTTGAGCTGTGATACAGGTTGTTGAAGTGCCCAATGTTAGTTGGGATGATGTTGGAGGCCTTGAGAATGTTAAGCGGGAGCTTCAGGAGGTAAATTATCTTTCTTTTGAATTGACTTCAACTTCTGTCTTTTTAATTCTACCATTTTTTTTTTTTCAAAAAATGGTCTTTTTTAATTGCCATTTTATTTACAGCTATAACTTTTATTTTTAACTTGCTTCCTTACAGACTGTTCAATACCCCGTCGAGCACCCGGAGAAGTTTGAGAAATTTGGCATGTCACCTTCAAAAGGAGTACTTTTCTACGGACCCCCTGGATGTGGAAAAACTTTGCTGGCTAAGGCAATTGCTAATGAGTGTCAAGCAAATTTCATCAGTATTAAAGGCCCTGAATTGCTCACAATGTGGTTTGGAGAGAGTGAAGCCAACGTTCGAGAAATTTTTGACAAGGCTCGACAATCTGCACCGTGTGTCCTTTTCTTTGATGAGCTTGACTCCATTGCTACCCAGGTACTTTTTTTTTTGGTCAGAAAACTTATGTTGTTTTAGTAAATTACATGCACCTAATTTGGTGCGCTTAAAATTTTGATTTGAAGTTTTGAATAGTTTTGGACTGGAAGCTTTGGTTTCACTAGTTTGGTGCATGTTTTCCTCGTATTCCTCTCGAGCCTGAGTCAATCTTTGTTTTTGCGTCTAAATTTTGTATACAATGTTTCAGAGAGGAAGCAGTGTTGGGGATGCAGGTGGTGCTGCTGATCGGGTTTTGAATCAACTCCTTACTGAAATGGATGGCATGTCCGCGAAGAAAACTGTTTTTATCATTGGGGCTACAAACCGACCAGATATTATTGACCCAGCACTTTTACGTCCGGGCCGGCTTGACCAATTAATTTATATTCCTCTTCCAGATGAAGACTCACGTCATCAAATCTTTAAAGCTAACTTGAGAAAATCTCCCATCTCAAAAGATGTTGATTTGAGAGCATTGGCCAAGTATACTCAAGGCTTTAGTGGGGCTGATATTACAGAGATATGCCAGCGAGCATGCAAGTATGCGATAAGGGAGAATATAGAGAAGGTATGTTTTTTTAAATTGCCTGACTGGACTTGCATATGTTGTTTTGTATATGGAGTTATGTTTACTTGTTTGTTTGACTTGAGCCTTGTATATGGTGGTTGTGGTCTATACAATCTTTTGTTGCCATCTTGCTCTGGTGAGCTTTGCTTCTTGTGTTGTTTTGAACTACTTTTTTAATAGTGTCAAATACTGTTCAGTTTTATTTTTGGGTCGATTTTGCTGATTCGAAGCTGAAAACTTATGCAGAATCTCAAAACATTACTTGTGAATTTATTCAATTGTTTCTCTGATATGAAAGCTTTTTTGTTTTTCCTTTGTTTTCATTGAACACATTGTATGGACAAAACTCATCGTTTTGGAAGAGTAACTCAGTATGCCGTCAGTTCTCGACTGTATTTGTAACTTTTGACACCTTGGAATTGCATAATTTTGCCCATCTTTTTCTCGATAGCAAAGACATTGGAATCTAAGGGAAACAAGAAGCCAATCTCGCGAAGATTTTAATGTTTATTTTTGTTTTAGGATAAAAAGAAATTCTAGTAGTTTAAGCCAGGTCTTCTGTTGCTTGCTCATCCCACAAATCGACCTGAGAGTCCAAGGCTGTTGATGGCCTTGGGATTTCTTGTTAAAAGTTAAGGGGACATTTTGAGTAGTATTTTTAGCAGCAGTAGATTAGGAATTTTACGGTTTGAAAAGGCCTTTACAGCATAGTTCTGCATGCAAAAAAGAAATATGTTGAATTTAGACAGGCCCATTTATGAAAAAATGGTTGACTGCTCTGTGTCAGAATAGATATTTTGGCTTTATCTGGCGTTCTTAACTTGGCTCATGAAACTTGTTACTGGTCTTTATGCAGGATATAGAAAAGGAGAGAAGGAAAAAGGATAATCCTGAGGCAATGGATGAGGACGTAGAGGATGAAGTGGCAGAGATCAAAGCTGCTCATTTCGAGGAGTCAATGAAATATGCCCGTAGGAGTGTTAGTGATGCTGACATTCGCAAATACCAAGCATTTGCTCAGACCTTGCAGCAGTCGAGGGGATTTGGATCGGAGTTTAGGTTTCCGGAGTCGGGCACCGGGGCTTCTGGTTCTGATCCATTTGCAGCTCCTGCTGGTGCGGCTGATGAAGATGATTTGTATAGCTAGGCTGCGTGACTGTTACAATTACCAGTAACTTTTCTATTTTCTGAAACAATTTAGTTACTAGGTTCTTTAGCACAATGGAAGGAGGCTATCGTTGCTTCTGTTATACTGTCAAATCTGTAGCTTTTACCAGCTTAATGTCCAATTTGCATTTCTTAAGTTATTTTGGATGAATGAATTGGAAGGACTAATATTTCGTGGCAGACTCATACGTTGATTAGTTATGTTATTTTATGATCATTATCTGGTTCATGGGAGATGGGGCCTTGGTTAAGTGTTATTTAATAGCGTTACGGTTTATAGTTCTTCCTAGTCATATCATTTTATGATCATTATCTGGCTCATGGGAGACGGGGCCTTGGTTAAGTTGTTATCTGATAACGCTACGGTGTATGGTTATTCGAGGGTTGAGCATATATATTCGAGGAGGCATTATCACATATTCAAAATTGTTGCAATTCAGTTCATATGATATGGGCGGGAGTCGTAATTCTTCGTGCACCATAATGGCAAGTGTTTATGGTACTCAGGTATCAATAGTAATAGTAGTAGCATCCAGGGCTTGCTTGGATTCGGATACAACTTTGTTTTCTACTTTTTGTTTTGTTTTTTTCTTCTTAAATAAAAGATATCTTCAAGCAAGCGTTGCAGTATTTCATCTATTGTTATTTCATCTTTGATCGAGTGCTTGATAGTACGGCCAATCCGATCCAACCCAAAAGATGGATTGGTTTGGCTCTGACTGTTATTAGTTTTGGGGGAATATACTATTAAATAAGCTGGTCATCCATTTTTTATTTCCTCCTTTACTTTTTCTTTCTTGGATTTTAACAAAATTAACTAATTTATTTCATTTTAGGGATATTACTAGACATTTTCTTTTTTCTTTCCTTAGATGCTTAACTTCACGTAACTTTAATTTTTGCGAATGATGATAGATGAGTCGGTGGTAGATACTTAAATTTTTTTTTATCATTTTTTCCTATTTATCAATTTTATCCACAGTTACATGAGATTTTTTATGGCTGTTGACTCTGGCTTGGGCCTTTGGCAGTTATTACTCTTTTATTTATTATTCTTTTTTGTATATATGTTCGCATAAAATAAGAGCTTTGCTTGGTATACATTCTTTATATATTATTTATTTAATTGAACTTTCTAAACTAATCAATAAATTAATTTCTTAACATATATTAGGATTTTTTCATTTTTTTAATTTTCTATTTGGAAGACCTTTATGAATTCAACACTATCACACCAATAATTTTGGTGGAGAAATTAAGTCTAATATTTACTTAATTGTTTTACATCTTTTCCATATAATTATACATACATTGGCTATCCTTAGAATAAAAAAAAGTTATATGATAAAGAGTTTCTACTAATCAGCCAAACGAGTTTATTGCTGCAACTAACTCATTTGCCTTAGACAACAAAATAGTCAATTGATAGCCATGCTTTTTTTTTTTTTTTTCTTATACCCTTAGCTTGTTTTATATTTTTCTTTTTGAGGTTTAATAAAAGTAAATAACTTATTTGTTTTAGCGGGGCATAACTGACACTTGCCTGTTTTTTTTTTTCTTTTATTTATCCTAAAAGTTAAGGTAAATTTCATAACTTTTAATATCTATTTTTTTTTTTCACATATACTCATAATATATATATATTTTTTGGTTTTAATAAAATCAAGTAACTTTTTTTTTTTTTCGAGGAGCATGACACTTGATTTTATTTATCCTAAAACTTAGTGCAAGTGGTAAGAGCACTCACTATTTAAGATCTCACTCCTAGGTCCGAGTCATATCAAAAGTAGGTGTGAAAGCTTATTATCCCTAATAAGGTAGGTGGAGATTAGATAATATTAGTTATTTTCCTCTAATTTAAAATAAATAAAAGTCATTAGTTAAGTTCCACTTTTTTTTTGTATAAGAAATAAACACTCGATTTTATTTATCCTAAAAGTTAAGGTTAATTTCATACTTTTATTTTACAAGTAGTTCCTGTCATACACTTAAATATATGTGTTTATAAAGGTGATATGATTCTATAAGCTTTTCAGGTGATCACGAGAGACTCATCCTAATCGTTAAAAGAAAAAGAAGAAAAAAAAAAACTTAGAAACGTCTCAATTTTTTAAAATTACTTTATCTTTTTGTTGTAGTCCCATAAATTCCTTTTTTTTTTTTTTTTCCAGATAAAGACAATCTTCAATTACAAAATAAACACAGAGGATTACAGTTTCAAACTCCTCAAAAAAAAAATAACGAAAAGTGGATTACAAATACAACAATAATAAGAATTGTGGGCTACCATAGTTCCCCAAGAGAATAAAATAATAATGACCACCAACAAATAGAGGTGATAAAATAAGTGGGTTGGAGTGGCCCGTAAAAGTAAAAATAAAGCATTGCCCAACCCGTTGGCCTGCCTAGGCCAAGACCAAGCGGGCCGACCCGTTTCACCCTGTGCTCGGCATGTTTTCTTTTAAACAATTCTGAGCTCTAAAAAAAATTACAATAACAAGGCCCTGGACATAGCCGGCCTGCGAGCCAGGGTAAATGGGCTACGAATCGGCCCATTAAGCTTGACCTGAATTGCCGCCTCTACCGATAAATAGTTGCCTTTATCTACTACTCAACTGTATTCTTGGTATGTAGAGACTATGATTTTAATACTAAAAGAGATCTACAACTGTTGAAAAGAAAAAATAACCTATTTGCATTATAGATCTAAATTTTTTTAAAAATCTCAGATTCAAAATATAGTAAACAGAATTTAGACCCATACAGATTAAAGATCAAGTGGTGCAAAATTCACATAAAGATTGTACTACAATCAAATCTAAATTTGGAGTTTTTAGAAAATTAAAAGAAAAAAATCATTTCATTCCCAAAAAAGAAGGGAAAATACAAGAGGAGGAGAAGAGGCTAAAAAAGGAGATCAAACCACCCTTTCTGTAGCCTCTTGTGAGAGATATGACAAGAGTTTTTTGAGAAAGAAAAAGAACGAAGGCTAGAGTTTTTTGAGAGAAAAAAAGAGTTTTACATATACATATATTTGAAAAAAGAGCTTAATTCCCCCTAGTTTTTGGAATAACCAGAAAAACAATATGAAATTGACAAATCAAAGAGCCTTTTATGGGAAAATTTGATTACATATGGTAAAATTTTGAAAAAAAATTGAAAAAAATACTAGATTCTAATTTTTTCTTTTGAAAAATAATAAGAAAATATTATTTTTAAAAATATTTAGAAAAATATGACTTTTTACAAACTGATCAGTTATTTGACGTAAGGAGTATGTTTATCTCAAGTAACCTTGGTCATCCCACAAGTAATCCGATTGGTTACTTTGAGTACTTTTGAAAGTACTAATTTTGAAGAAGAAAATGACGATTTTCTAACTACATTTTAAAAGTATTATTTCTAAATATATTTTAAAAATAACGTATTTTTAAATAAATTCGAGATTTTTCAATAAATACAGTTCATCCGGAATTTTAAAAATTTTCAGGCTTTGGAACTGTTTTTTTTTTTTGGTAAGAAGCCTTTTATTTATTTATTTTTTCATTTCTGTTTTCAAAAGTTCAATTAGTAACCTTAGAGGTGCATGGCGGGTAACTTGATATTCAAAATTGATGTAGTTACACGTGACCAATGATCTCGCCAAATGTTGAAAATATATAAAAATTTACAATTTCTAGCATTTATTGGATTGCAGTTGCACTCATAATTTCCCAAACTCACGAGTATGGTAGAGACTGTAAATTATAAAGTAGAAATCTGTTATGTGTTAGATATTCAGGTCAACTGGGCTATTTGCTAAAATATCCGCAGATCTTAGCGGTCGGTTGTCTGTCCACATTTATGTTGGGTCTTGGGCCTTGGGCCTTGGCCTTGACGTTGTTTAAGGGGCCCAATGTGCCTGCTCAAAATATTTGAAAGTCCGTTTTTTTTTTTCGAAAGATTTATATGAGCATTTTTTCTTTTTCTTTTTTCAATCCTAGAATACTAATATTGGTATGCATAAAAACTTGGACTTTGATGATTGATCACCTTTCTAATCGGTGATGGTGCGATCAATATTCGAGTGGTAGGACTTGAATTCTTCTGAACCTTTGGAGTCCAAACACAAAAATAGATTAATGGCATCCAACCACGTAGTGGATTGGCAAATCTAAAAAGAAGTCGAGAAAAAAAAAATGAAATAAAGGGGACCAAATTTGGCTGATTTTTCGATCATGGTATTATGGATTCAAATCAATCACATTTGTATTCCATCTAATTCGGGCCAATTATACCTGCATGTCAATTGGCACTCGATAAAACATACATACACAATCACACTTAAAACTTCACAATTAAACAGAACTTTGGGGTCCAAAAACGTTTCCACCTTCGTTATAACATAATTAACTTCAAAAAAATAATAACAAAGGCACATATAGAACATAATATAATCATATGATTAACTCTCATAATATATATATATATATATTTCACTCCGATGGAAACCATATTCATATCTCCATAATTCATCATTTTCAAGGCGAAAATTTCCCATGTACAAAAGAGGAGTCCGTTACCAACTCAACTAGCTGGCACCGTCATGCATGAAAAATCCCTAACACCCTTCAAGGACACATCCCTAACCATCCATCAATGTTTCTTGGACTTGGCATGCTTGCTAGAAGAGCAACCGGGAGATAAGGCGCCGAGCGGGTGGTAGTTCACAAACCGGCTAGGAGCCGAGGCATGGCGGAACCCTTTTGGGAGGCAACCCTTGAATTCCCTCCCCCGGAAAACCTGATTCTGACCCGGGTTTAGGTGGGGCCTCAAGCTGACATAATCTTGATCAGCATCGGTGACTAAAGGCCTAACCACGGTGCTGGGAGCACTAGAAGGAATGGCTCTACCAGCCATTGAAACATCAAAAGAAGACAGTAACAACAATATTATAGAATATAAGAGTATCATAACGTAGAGAGAATAATTCATAGACATCACAATTATAATAATAATAGTAATATTGAAAAGGAAGAAGTGTGTACGTATAGTTTTATGATTTTAGAGGAAGAAAAAAAAAGGAGAGAAGATTTGATTTTTGTTGGTGGGAAAGTTTGTGGGAGAGGGAGAGGTGTATTTATAAGAAGAGAGGTGTGGTTTTAAAGAAGTGGGGGGGTTTAATAAATAGGCTCGTGAGTTAGCTGACGAACAAGGCAGCTAGCTCATTTTTTTTGGGTGAGTTGGGTGCGGTGGGTGCTGTTAATGTTTTTTACGATGTGGAGAAAGGCAAAGTGAGAGAATGCCCGTGAGTTTGTGTTATTACAAACCCCTTAGCTACAGTATATCGTTTCCATTCAATATATTGGCTATTCAAATCTACATATACGCAGTGAATTTATTTTATTTATTGCGTTTATATATTTCGAGTAGTGACGAAACAAGGGTTTTTAAATAGTATAGTTTTGATGATGTGCTGAAGAAAGCTGGTTTTGGGTTCCGTCGTAATCAGTAATTTCCTTGGTGAAATTATGGGGTGGAGTTAAAGAGGTTCGGAGGAAATTGAAGAGTGAAAAACCAAACAAAATAAGTTAAGAAAAAAAAAGAGAAAAATTCCCCTCTTATATTAAATGGAACAATTATTTACGTTTGTGCACAATACTTGCATGCTTATTAAATGTACAATAAATAAATTAAATATTAGATTTTTAATAACGTGGAAAAACTTTTATTTATACATTGCAAAAATGCAGAGAAAATTTTGACAATTTTGGGAGTATAGTCGAGTTATCACCGTTTCACACCATGTAGTAATGTGAGGATAATATGAATCTAAAATTTGTAGAGAAGTTGTATAATAATCCATGCATGTGATAATGTGAAACTCGTTTAAATCCACGAATTATATATAGAGATAATAAAATTCAGACTACATATGACAGTGTTTGGAGTACAGCCAACAAGTCTTTAGACAATATAGTTATAGGACCTTTACACGTACGGTTTTGTCAATAAAATGATAAATATTCTTCCAGGGTGTATTGTACTCCTAATGGGTCCTTAACAATAATATATATGTGATCAGGGCATTGAAAAGTTGAAATTATGCTACCATACGCGATAAGCCCGTTTTTCTTTTTTCCTTTATTTTTTTTTTTCCATAAAATATGTCACTTATGGCTTTAATATGAATAGTTGAGCTTGTGGTTTTTAATGCTCATAAGTGCTTTTAGTGTTTGGTAGGACTACGTTACGTGTAAAATCAAAACATATGAAGGATTTCATTAAACAATATCTACCCTATAAAAATATTTCTCGTATTACATAAAACAATAGGATTCAGAAAGATTCAACAACTTTCTTGGGGAAGTTACTTAGTTAAGGTTTTCTATCGTGCGCATGCATATACACAACACCCTATTTATAAGTAGATGTATTCTAAATAGTAATAAATGTCAATTTATATATGTGTAATGAAATGCAAACTTTACAGAAGAGGAAACGTACAGTAGAGTAGTATAATTTTCTCTATTTGAAAATTCTGGTTTAATTCCGATTAATAAGACACGTGAAATGTTGTAAACACAAAAGATCCGGTAAAATCTCTTTAACATTGAATTAAATGGAATCACATTATCATGAAAAGAAGTAATGGAAAGAAAGACTCCACACAGAGAACAAAATAATGAACAGAGTAACACGTAGTGGCAGATGTGTAATTGTGAGCATAATTCAAGGCAAAGCTGATAGCAGGGCTTTGTAGCGAAGGATAAGAAACTGGGATAGCGGGAGGCAACAAATGAATACTAAAGGGAACTGTCATCGTTTAGTTAGGCAAACACAGTAAATAATGAAACTCGCTGTGCACCCTTACTCATCATTTTCTGCCATTTCTAAGAGTAAGTTATCTATATCATAATAATTGTTGTCACTTATTTCTACTTTTAACTACCAAACAATAATAACAACTTCAAATTTTCTTAGCTGTTATGAGCACCTGCGCATCTTTTTTTTCAACCATTAAATACCCTAGTTATTGTATTGTGTATATGTATATAGTATATATGGTTATTTTGGCAGATGGATAATGAAGGTAGTTGATACTTGACAAGCATTTCTTACAGTTAGGAGATAAACTAGGAAGCCAATAATCAAGTGCCCATTACAGGTTGAGCTACTGGGGTTTTAGATTTGAGCATTTGAGGGAATTTTAGGAGGTGGGTTCTTGTGATTAAGTGATACCACCATACGTATTCATTGTAATCTTTCATGGAGGAAGGTTTCTGTTGTAATGGGTTCTCATAATTAAAGGCAAAAAGAATTGGTTTCCCTTGTTTATGTGTGTGATTTTTTCCAGACCGTTTAAGAGTTGTTGTGGTGTTTTAAGGGGAACCCATATTTGGGGACACCAGAATTAATGTTAAAACTTTAATGCATTGATTAATCTTTATGGCATGGTGCCTTCTTCTTCTTCTTTTTTTTTTTTTTAAATAAAAAATAAAAAAAGAGGAGGGAAAAGTAATTTCATGCCTGACAGTTAGGTCCTCTTTTTTTTAGAAGTGATTTACTTTGTTTAGATAACCATGTTTGTTTCCACTGCTATTGCGGCTTTAAGTTCTTTGTTGAGACTTGGGAGGCAATATCATTAAAGGAGATGAAGAATAGAAGCAAGAGGAGTGGGACCACTGTGTGTTTAAGTTGAAACTTTGTATAAATGTGTACCATGAATGAAATTAAAGGGTTGATAAAACGTTTTGATTTTGGGTTCTTCCTTTCAGGCTGTATTTCTGGCCCAACTAGATTTTTATGGTTGAAGAGAATTGGATTTCGGGTTGTAGTATAATTGAATCCTTCACATGCATTTTGTGTGGTTCCTGGACTTACAAGGGAACATGTGAAGGCTAGGATTCTAACATTTGAGTTACTGTAAAGATGTAAAGTAGGAAATTCTGTACCTCCTTGTCTGGTTATAATATTATGATATTGCGGATTTTGTTAAGGCTAGTTTTAGAAGTATTTCATTTTGAGCTCCACTGGATCAGCCAATCCAACCTACTCCTTGCAAACTAAGGATTAACACAAATAAGTTATGAATAACAGATGACCCCTCAATGTTTATTCTGTTCTCTCATAGTTTCATTTAAGTAACAGCAAATGGAAAGTCGCTATGTATTGACTGAAGTGTTGGTGTACAAATCTAATTCGAGATTGAACCAAGGTATTTTATGCTTTCTAATAATTGGCTGAGAAACAATGCCTCCAAAAATGTTGAATTTTGGAGATATTATCACATGAAGAGGCATTCTAGGCTGAATTTCTTGTCAGATTATCTTGCTTTTTAGGAAGTTTTTTTAGAAGAAGCAAAGGTTAAATCTTAAGCACATTCTCGTTGACCTTACCATATGTCATATGAGTAATTGAACTCCGAACTACACTCACTCTTGCATGTATTCCTACTTTCCTAGGTAGATACTGTTTTGTTGTCTCTAAAAAAATGTTCTTTTAAGTTGATAATTCTGGAATATAATGACAAAGCTCATGCCCTTGCTGATAGAGAGATATCATCAACGTTTCTGTATTATCAGCATTGGTTGTGGTTTAGTTAATGAATTTTTAAGTTTAACATCTTTTAAAATTTACTTGAACAGGGGAGTTGGTCTCCATTAAACTTCATGTTTAAATTTGATTGTTGCATTATCATTACCTTTATATTTCTGTTCTTCCAGAACTAAAATTTCAAATGTTGTAGGTTGGTTTTCCTACCAAATACTTCTCCTCGTAATCAACCATCAAGTATCAATGCACCAGATACTATTTCATTTATGGTTTCAATATTACTTTCTTGAGTCTGTATTTGAGTGGCATAAATATGAGTTTGGAATGTACTATCATAGCATGCTTTTTACATGACTCATTCAGGCCTCAGAATGCTTGGTATTCGATTGATAGTAAAACTATAGTCTTAAGTACAATGGGGAATCAACCTTGTCACATACCTACATTCAAAAAGAGGGCTTGTGCTATTAGTTGAGACTTTTTTTGGGGTTCATATTATATGCCTTTCTTTATGTAGTTGTGCTGTGATGAATCCTTATCTAGCTAATATTGCAGCTGAGTTGGTCATCTTGAATTCACTGGATCCTGGTTTTGTTTTTCAGTTGATATGAAGTCACAAGAACCAGGAAAAAGGGTATCTATCATAACGTCTGCTCTCCCTGAAACAGCGGCTTCCATAGCGATTGCTGCCACAGTTATTGGTGCAGCAGCTACCCTTCTGGTGCAGAGAAACAAAGCTAACAAGCCAACCGAGGTTTGTACTTAAATATTACAAATACAAGTTGAATATCTTATCAACTAATTCGTAGTTACAAATACTATACATGCATGATGAAATCAGTAAACACCAGAAATGGCAACAATAATGTTAAGTACATGCATGATGAAATTAAAAAACACCCCTGTTTTCTTATTAGAATCTTGCAAATTGATTTGGACTCTATTAGGACCGTGTTTATCAAGTGTTACAACCTTGAAGTATTGGGAAAGGAAATAAGGAACCCTTGTAGCTCTAAGAGTTATTAGCTTTGGTTATGCTCATTTCATTTTACAAACTTTAGAATTCTCTTTTTAAGAGGATGAAGACAGCAGAACTGTATGGCACACTTGTCTATCACTATCATATCTAATGCTAAAGACAACATTCAGATGAGATCTGTTTGTTCACCTATGGCTCTTTCTGTATTGTTTTATGCTGGAGGTACCAATCCAAGTCCAAATTTGAATTCTTGTCTAAATTAAGTACAGGTGCCTCTGAAAACATGTGAAGATTGTGGTGGTTCTGGTGTATGTTCCGAATGCAAAGGTGAAGGGTTTGTGCTTAAAAAACTGTCGGAGGAGAATGCTGAGAGGGCAAGACTGACAGCTAAAAATATGGCAACTCGATATACGGCAGCGTATGTTTTAGTTCTTTTTCTTTTGAATCTCTCTCGTCCTTTCCTACCTCCATGTTTCCATTCCCTAATTAATAAAATACTTCCACCACTTAAATTAAATGGTAGTTTTTCTTTCAGGCTTCCAAAGAAATGGAGCTACTGTACAAAATGCTCGTCTGCCCGATCGTGTAGCATGTGTGGCGGTAGTGGGAAGACAAGCTTCTAGTTTGCTTCTACTTATATTTGTAAGCCTAATAGAGGAGACCGAAACTTGATGCATTATAAAAGAAAATATGATGACCTTGCAGGTGAGAGATTGCAACTGATTTGATTATTTCATGTATTTTAGTTCCTGATCGACTTTATATATGTTTAATAGAGTCTTAGAATGTATAATTTTTTTTGTTATTTTGTACCCATTACAGTAATATCACAGAAACACCCATTTCTAATTGCTTCTATGCAATATTATCGTTACAGGAACAACCATCTTCTATTTTTGGCTAAGATAAACAATTGTCAATATATATATAAAATATACTCCATAAGTATTTCATTAATAATGTTGGATCATTAGTATACATTATTTAATGTTTTTTTTTTTTTTTTTTCTTTTATCATGCGTGTATATGATAAATTTTAATTAGATAAAATAATACTTATAAGGTTAAAAAAAAACTAGACTGGTGTTCATATATCTTAATTTATGTTATGCATATATTTGTGTATGTTTGAATATAGAGTTATATGTGAAAGGAAGCAATTATACATAGTTATATATATACATATAGTTGTATGTTTATTATTACTTTTTTCAGCAAAAGAAAAAGGTGACGAAGAAATATATATATTCTTACTAAGATATTACTTTTTGTTCTGGTCTTGTCTCTGCTCTGAAAAGAAAATATCAGTTGCAATGTTAATGGCTTATATAATAACATATATCACTTACTTCACTTCTTTAAGTGTTCGTCTTTCCACCTAAGCTAAGCCATCATATTCACCAAATGGCCTGGTTGCAGCATATATTAGATGGAGAATGATAATGTAACTTTCTAAGCCTCTTATTCTGCTTCCATAACCATGTTCATTGATGCTTTACTTTATCACTTTACGTTTGTTTCTGAATTATGATTAAACCATAACCAAAAAAGAAAATAGAGAGACGCATTTTGTATTGTTCTTGCCATTTAGTAAGGCCACTGCATGCATTCTAAATTTTTCTTTATAATTCTATTGTTTTTTCAAATATTCACTGTTGAATTGAAACTAGGGCTGGCAATTTTCTACACGATACGACGATACGACTTGAAAACGATACGAAATAAACGGGTTTAGGTAACCCATTTAATTTTCGTATCAAATTCGAGTTGACACGTGTAACACGTATAATAAATGGGTAGATTTCGGGTCAATCCGCTTAACCCGAAAATGACCCGTGTAACCCGTTTAATTAAACATGTCATTTTTATGTCGTGTCAATACGACACTAATACGACACATTTATTAATATTTTAATATATTAAACGTGATTTTGATTAATTCTAAGCATATTTATAGGAGTAAAATTAAATTAAGTAATGCATAATCGTGTTAAATTAGAATAATCATGTCAAACGAGTCATAATATAACACATGACACGTTTACTAAACGGGTTACACGTGTCGTGTCGTGTTACACGTGTATTAATCATGTCGTGTTCGGATTAAATTTTTGACACGTTTATTAATTGTGTCGTGTTCGAATTAGGTATTATCGTATTGTATCGTAATCGTGTCGATCCGAACACAACACGATAATATGAATTACCTGCCCTAATTGAAACAGTAAAAACTAGAAAAGCAACAACAACAATAGAAGAAAAATAATTTCAAATAATAATCTTTTTAATTTTATCACAATTTGATTCTCTTTGTCCAATTGGATGCAGCTATGGCTATTATGATAGAGAATTATACCTAAAGCACGAATGCACATGATATCATCTTGGTTTTAGCAATGCATATGTAACACCCATGATTAGAATGCCCTAGAATTGCTAAGTGTTGCTTGTTATTAATTGCATTTAATGTTATTTAATTTATATAGTATTTGTGCCTGACTTGATTCTATGCAGTAATAATGTCCAACAGTGCTTGATCGATGTTTACGTGCTCTGATTTAAAATTATAACCTAAAGTTTATATTTACTGCATATTGAAAATTTTTATTTGTCATTTATATTATGTTATGAGTGCACTATGAATCTAATTGTCTTACATGCCTACTAAAATTTTTGTAGATTCTTAAAATAATAATAATAAAAAAAGAAAGGGTGTAAATAATATTATTAATGTATTTATTTGAAATTATTTAAATAAGTAATTATTGTCATTAATGTTATTAATATTTAATTGACACAATATGGTATTTAATTTTAATTTAAGTGTCGTGTAAAAAAAAATCATTTATGCTATTATTCTATTTTTGAATTTCATATAACACATATATTTATATATAAATTTAAATTTAAATAGAAATTAGATATATATATATAAATTAAACTTTAAAAAAAAAGGAAGGCTACCGTGAGTCATTTATATGACTTATAACAAAAAATAAAATAAAATAAAATAACATAAAAAGAAAAATAGAAAAAAAGGAAACATATTATTAATGGGATTTCAAGTATATATATATTGATGTTTATATTTCTATTTTCCTCAAAACCCTAGCCACCTCTACCTCTTTCTCATCTCTCTAAAAACTCAGAAAGAAATTCTCTAAGTATCATCCTCTGTCTATTTCTTCATCTTTAATTTTTTTTTTTAAATCTCCAAGAGAAGTCGAAGTCCAAGAATTTTAAGATTTTTATCACTCTTATTTGGGGTAAAATCTCTATACATGCTTTTTTCCGATTGTATATTTATTAATTTTTCTAAAGATATGATAATGAGTCTTAATTGACTGTATTTATGTGATTAAATATAATTTTATTGATTATTTTGTGATTTTAATGTTCTTTAGCATAAACATGTCACTATTTTATCTTTTTATAAAACTGATCTTTGTGTTCTACGAATTTTTATAAATAGCTCGAAATTTATTTTCGTACTCTTCTTTTTCGTAGATCTTTCTAGAGATGTCTAGTTTAGTCTCAAAAATTTTCGGAACCAATAGTATTTTAATTAAATAATAATAAATTTTTGATTACAGATTGTCAGTGTGCTGAAAATCTGTCAATAAACACTTTTCTGAGATTCCAGATTTTATATTATTTTTATAGAACTTTCCATGATCTAATATTTGTAAGGTATATTTTGGGATATGTTATATAATCATTGTAAAATTTATAGGTAATGTTTCTTAATAGATTATTGTTCATGATTTTCTAAAATTTTTATGTGCTGTTATAATTTGGTACTGACAGTTTTATAAGAGGATGGTTATAAATTATGAATAATTAGTTAACGTCACTTTGTGAGCCAATAAAAATTTATAGTTATATCTCTAAGAAGTTTCAATATATAAATATTTTTTTAGTAAGAGAAATAAATCGTTTTGTACCTGTTAGTCAGAAAACAAACGAAATTGACAGATTTTGTGTTTAAATTCTAAAAATACATAAATATTATTTTTAAGTGTATTCTATGATTTCTTTTAATTTTTTATAGTAAAAAATTGTGTTAAGAATGTTGTTGTGAAATTTTTACGTCAAATTGATTGGTGAGTAATGAGATATAATTTTTATATGAGCAGCTGTCAGTTTTAGTTATTGTTTTGTACAAATTTTCGGAGTTCCAAACTACAAGCGTATTCTATGAAATTATCAGTGGGATTATTGTATGAGATATTGATTATATTCTATATTTGATATTATCAGTTTTATACATAAATTATGTTCATCTTAAGTGCATCAAAGATAAAATAATCTTTCGAGAAATTTTATTGAAATAAGAAAAATAAATTAAGTAAATTTGTATTTATAATACCGATGATGTAGGCAGGGCACGTACTTCGTAAGCATTCGGAGGACATTCTCACTTTTCTTGACTTTTTAATTTCGCTTGGACTTAATGTAAGTAAACCATACTTAACTGTTTTAATTGTTTATATGTTTTACATTGTATAATTATGTGTTATATGTGTTTTACGTAGAAATTGATGACATATAACATATTATTTTACGTGAGGTATGGTCATCCATATGCATGACATTATTTTATAAAATGGTATGTTTCAAAAGAACAATAGTTTACGATGGAATGATTTTTCTAAATTAATTAAAGATTTTGAAAAGTAAGATTTTAAAGAAATTGATATGCGTCTATGTTTAAAGGGCTGAGTGGGCACGGGACGCGGGGGATCGGCGTACCCACCAAGGATAAATGATAATAGACTATATTAGGGAGGTGCCCTATATGATTTTGATTCTGGGGACGATAGGCCCTTTTTGGGATCATTAATGTGTGTGTGGCTACATAGGCTAGGTATACTCACCTTATACCTCTAATATGGTTCTACCAAGGAGTCGGTAGCAAAGTTAAAAAAAAAAAAATTGGTTCAGCAATCACGGCCCACTGGTTACCAAAAGCTTAAACATTACACTGAGCGCTCCTAAGGATTAAAATAAAAAGTCTTCAAAGTTATAAGAAGATCACAAAGAACATAATTTAGAAAATAACTAAAACATGCCTCATCAATTGTGTACATTGTGGTTTACTTACTGGGCTTTTAGCTCATTATATTATTTAACATTTTTTATTTCAAGTGATGAATAGTAGCATATCGGATGGTAGTGATGAGGCGACTCGACGATATGGTGGTCTAGATTTAAATTGATTGAATATTTTCTAGTTTTTATTTTCTATTAATGACATTTTATATTTTTAAAATTTTTTTCCTTAGATTACATGACTTTAGAATTATTGTTAGTATTTTCTTTATAAATTTAATAGAGACTTTAATGAGATATTTATTTTAATAAAAAAAATATTCCGCATTTCTTTAAAAGTTTAAGGAATTCAATGATAATACCTCCTAATCTAATAACCTTAGACTAAGGTGGTGTTACAACATCTATATATATATATATATATTTATATTTTCAGTAATATCTCTCAAACCAGCCTTACCTCCACTATTGTACAATAACACCTTAGTCTAAAAACTATTATTTTACACCTATATTTATAGCTGGATATGAAAATATGTAAATAATTACGATAATCTTAGAGGGAACAACTTTGAATCTTCCTGAATATTCTTTTAAAACAAGATTGTAGCCCAAATTATGTGCATGTCACTCATGATGGTCAAATTGTTGGATTTAAAAAAACATTGGCTTAAGAATATTAAAAAATTTTCTTAAAATAATTGACTATACGAGTATATAATATTAATTCATAGCAAATAATAATAAACAAAAAGAATAGATCTAATACTTCTTGCAGCTTATTAGCGGATCTTACATTTATTGTCTTTTAAATCACGATCTTCTAATCCAAGCCTCAAGCATAACTAGATGAACGTGTGGGCGTTGTGTACAATTTTTTAAACTCAGACTTTAGGCTTTTGTAATTTTCTCAATACATGAGATTGTAAGAATTTATTATAGAGAGATTAGGAAAACTCTCTTATTTTCTCTCTAGGTTATGAAGGCTTTGTAAAAATTAATACGTAGTGTGTTTCTGCTAGGGTTTTCAACTTATATATATATATATTT
>JXTB01000079.1:676700-717654 GCA_002914805.1 Parasponia andersonii
CTATTAAATCAACCAATTTAATCCAATCTAAACCGCCGAAAATTGGGTATCCAATCATATCTCGTATTTAACATATGGAAGTTTAAAGTTTAAATCCCACTCCTTGTCAAATTTATATATATATATATATATACCTATATATACAATATCTTCAGTAATATGGTACAAATAGTCAACAGTGGCTCAAAATAATCTTATATGTCTTGAAATTAGAACGTACTCTTAACTCCTCTCTTATCCGATCACACCCCCCTCTCCATATATAGTACTATAGGCTCCTGTAAACGATTATTAATTAGCAGTACTACTATAATTTTGTGTCTTCATAGAGCGGCTTGTAATTTATTTTTGACGAAATGAAATGAAGGTCGGGGAATTATTTTCTTCTTTTTTGGTCTTGAGGCTAACAAATTAAGAAAAATGTTAAACATCATGACTAGTATTGTAAAATCAAGATTTAAGGGCAAGTTGGATATTGTAAAAGTAATGACAAAATTATAAATATTGAGTTTTTGATTAAACTAATAAAATATCTAGAATATTATAATATTTTGTAACAGTGCCCGTTTTTTTTTTTTTTTTTAAAAAAATCTCTTAAAAGTTCAAATTTTCAGCAATTAGGGGCTTGAGGAATAGAGAAAAGGAGAGAAAACGTAAGATCTGCCACCACCTCTAGCCACCCGCCTTGGCTGATGTTCTAGCCCGTGTCGAAGGCTTTCAAAGACGAATCCAATGCTACTGGTCTTGCCTCGTTTCAATTTCGAACGAAGCCGTAGTGACCCTACAAAAATTCCACCTCCGACGAGGTTTTCCGGCCACCGGAGTGTCATCTGAAATCTATTTTCGACACCTCTGGAAAATGGAGTCTCGTCTCGCACCAATCAACTCTAAGTGGTTGCTCGTCAAAATTCATATCCGGTGAGTTTTTATCACTTTTACTGTTTTTACCAACTAAGTAAAAAAGTGATATTTTCGTAAATTTTTAGTTAGATAATTATTTTACCTGAGGTAAATATATGAGGTGAAAGATAGTTGAAAATCATGAACAATTACGGTTGATAAAAGTTAAAATGATATCCAGAATTGTATTAATTTTCTAATTAAAAAATGGTATTTTTCTAAGTTAGAACAAAAGTGATATTTTTATAAAACTGAATAGTGTTGGATTAGAGTCTGTTACTATGCAGATTTGGGCCTTGGAATAGTGTTGGACTAGACTCTATTTTCGAAATTAAATTGAAAAAATGACATTTTAACAAATAGTTAGTGAAGTTGATATTTTTTTTTAATATTTTTGAAAATATTATTTTCTTAAATAATTATTTTGTTGATATTTTCTATAATATTTTAGAAAAGTGATATTCTTGCAAATAATCTGCAAAGATGATATTTTTCTAAATACTTTGAAAAATTGGACTTTCTCGTATTAATTCCAAAAAGAGATATTTTTGTAATTCTTGGATTTTTGGGCTTAATTAATGCTAGGGACCTCGAAACCGAATTCTGATTTCGAATTTGCACTCTGTGAGATCGAGACATGAATTTTGATATAAAATACGACTATATTTCGTTATTGAACGAAAATAAGAATTTCGTGTCACAAATTGTACCGTTTTGCGTGCCATGGGCCAGTCTCATACTGGGACCCGTTTTGACAAAGTATAAATCTGACCCAATATTTATGGGTGTTCTGAATTCAGTGGTGATTTCTGTTTCTCTATTTGAGGCTCTGGTGGAAAAATTACTTTTTCAAGTGGACTTACTGGGATCCCTAAACTGTCGTTTGAAGACCTGAGTGATCAATGAGAGTTTCTTCGAGCGTCGTTAGCTTAGTATTGCTACCATATCGAGGTAGATGTTCAATTACCTGATTTTATATCTGTTTGATTTATAATTTCATTAAAACTTATTTATGAAAAATTGTGATCTCACGATTGTTTGACAAATCGTTGAAAATTATTGAATTATACTGGGATTGGACTGTGTGGATTATTTTATATATTTTTACATTGTGATTATGAGATAAAATAGCAGTGTGTTGCTCATGTGACAGTAAATCCCAGAATAATACCAAGTTGAATTTTTAAAGCATGATTTAATTCATAGATGCATGGTTATTGTAAACAGTTACATATTGTAGATACCATAAGATCATACACTTGAGTTCCATTATTGCATCATGGTAGTTTAGATCGCTGGCGAGTTGCTGCAGTGCTAAGTGAAAGACCTAGGCCCCTGCACAGGTTTTTAGTTGATACATCTATGGGTAGTGTCAGGATGCTGGGTATTTTTGTTATAGAGGTGTTACAGGGCCGTGATGGGAGGATGAGAGCTCACTCATATACTTAGTTGATTATGATATGTACAAACATGTGTTTCTGGTTTTTGTTTTGAATATGTAATTATTTTGGATACCAACTATTTTATATATCTTATTTATATATGGATTTTCGAGAAAGTGTTAACTATGCAGGTTTGGTAAAATTACATCCATTTAAAAAGGTAATTAAATTTCTACTGAGTCTGTGAATGCTTACCCTCCTATTTCTTCCACTTTCAGGTATTTGTCTAATTAAGGTAGTCGTCTTGATGGATAGACAAGCTATGCAGCTGTGTATACTATTCTACTCCTAATCTCTGGTAGGTGTTCGTACTCTGTTATCATTCTTTCCTTATTCAGTTATTTAGCCAAGATTAGTAAGTGGATGTATGAGGATGATTTTGTTATTAAATTGAGTATTTGAAACAACAAATGATTTTATGTAATACATTTTAGATATTGAACTAAATATTTCAGTTAAACTCAATTTATCAAAGTTTATAATTTCTCAAAAAATTTTAAAAGAGATTGTTAGAAATTTTCTTATACTTTGATGAGTATTTCTTTTATATAAAATTAAAACTAATAAGAGTTTTAATGATTATAAAATTTATAATGATTTGAGGATCAAAACGAAATTATCTAATACATGATTTCTCTTAAATTCTATAAAATTAATATTTTATTATATTTTCGCTTAAAATTACTAAAAGTCACGTATTTAGATTTTCGGTCGTGGCAAGTATTCTTGATAAAATAAGTTGAACAATATAACAGCATCAATGTAGGTGCCAGTAAATGAGTGGATTAGAAAAAAAAAACATATTCAACAAATACTAAGAAGTTATGTTTTGCTATGTAGTTATTTTTTATAGACAATATATCAAATTGTGTAGCATTTCTCAAAAAAATTAATTCGGTTTAGTATGGTGAATATATATATATATATATATGATTTTTTATTAGGTTAGATGTGTATCATCTTAGAACCATGTTAGGATAGAGTATATGAACATGCGTTTATAAAATTTTCATATTTCAAATGGTTTTTTTTTTCTTGTGTCTTGTTATGTTCCCTTATGAATAAATCTCTTCAGATGAGTTCATATATAGATGTGCTTCTTATCTCTATTTCTTATTTTAACTCAAAATAATAAATCACTAGCAAGTTTTTTTTTTTTTTTCGCCGTCCAAAGAACTTGGAATTAAGTAAAGCATAAACTGGATAAAAAATTAAGGAACTGGAGGTCATTCTCAATCCTTTTCTCGAGACCTTATCATATATATATATATATATATATAGAGAGAGAGAGAGTTTAAGTACTTTCATATTGGCTGAAAGCTAATTGATCAAAATTAAGTTACTTCAATCCATCTCTCCTAAAGTTGGTATTACTTAAAAAGAAATAGGTTAATTTCTGATATTATAGCTTCTCTATTAGAGTTAAAACAGAATTGTACGCTGGTAATAGAATAAAAAGAAATTCCATATATATGCGTCAAAGTAATATTTGTAAAATCCTAAATTTTATAAGGGTAATTGAGTAATTTTGGTTCATGGGCATCTTGGTAATTTTTATTTTCAGATTTTATTACATTAAAATTTGAAAATATTTTAAATTAAATTATTGGTGTTGAACCTAGACAAAATAAAGTTTAGGTGCATTTAGAGCAAAAGTGATAAAGAAATTACAAATCAGGGACAAAAATATAATTAAGAAGGGACTAAAGTGAAAGAATCTTTTTAAAATTTGTGGTCGAAGTAGAATTTCAGAAAGTTTTTCAGTCAAGTCAGGTGGTGACACATGTCCCACTACCAATAATTTCTGAAAATTATATTTAAATCCCTGATCTTCTCTATTCTTCTTCACGAAGGCCCCTGAAGCCACACTCTCTGTCACTGTTCATTCACACGTTCTGTGGCCACCGAGCAGCCCGATGCACCTATCTGTGCTTCTCCCCGTCCTCCGACGAGTCAATGCCCATCGTTGCAACTCGATTCCGACATTGGTAGCCCGAGAACAACCACCTGAAATCACCGTCACTGGAAAAATTTTTTGCCCGCTGTTTTTTCTTCCGATGTCTGATCAACTCGCCGTCACCACTGTTGAACTCGTCTCGATGCCAACTTTCATTTCCGACCACTCTTGGCTTCTAACTAGGCTCAAGTGAGAAGTTGGTTACTGTAGTAATTTTACAATATTAAATTTTTATGGTATTTTTCTAATTATTTCAGTATTGAGTTATTTTGCCCGAGAAAATTATACCACGTGAAAGAGGAGATTAAAGTGTTGAAACAGTAACCAGAAGATTGTTAATTATGAATATGAAAAAATGATATTTTTCTAATTATTTTCAAAATGTGGTAAAAATGTGGTATTTTATAATTTTTGGATTTTGAGCCTATTTAATGCTCGGGACCTCGAAACTAAATTCTGACTTCGAATTTGGACTCAGTGAGGTCGGGACATGAATTTTGATATAAAATATCACTATTTCCTGAAGTGGCACGAAAATCGACAAAATAGCTCGTGAATTGCACCGTTTTGCGTGCCACAGGTCGGTTCTGCGCTAAAATATGTTTTTGACAAACTTTATATCTAACTCAATATTTTTGGGTGTTCTGAATTCAATGGTGACTTCCGTTTCTCAATTTGAGCCTCCGTTCGAAAATTCACTTTTTCCAGTGAACGTGTCAGGATTCGAAAACGATCGTCTGAATAACTAGCTGATCAATAAAGGACTTCTCTAGTATCGTCAACTCAGCATAATTACTATTTCGAGGTAGGGACTTTAATTTCCTTGTTTTCTATTATTTTTTTAAATTATAATTTATTCTAAAAAATGAGATTTTGTGATTTTATTAAATTAAATTATTTGAACAATTATTTTAATGAACTGTGAACTTATGAAACATTGTGAACTACTCTGGATATTTTATATATAATTTTTTTCTAATTTAATATGAGATTTAGTTAAATCTTAGGAACTGTGCTTTTGGATTTTAATTACAAAATAGATTTCTATTTAAAAATCAGAGCACATCTAGAATGTTAAACCACTGCATGGTTGTTTGAGACTCCACATATTACATATTTCACATGAGCATACAAAAACGTCATCTTAGACATCACAGTGTTGTAGTAGGTGGACTAGTACACCAGCCTTCGGTAAGAGTCTGTAAACTTTCACGGGATTTATTTCTGACTATCTTCACTTGGTATATGTAGGCATTCGGTGCTCTTCTAGCTCAATAGGATTAGACATACAGGTGTTCCTCTGATTTTCAGAGATAAATATCAGGCAGGGAGCACTCAATATATGTAGTATAAGTTGCTCTAGTCGTGATGAGATGGTGAGAGCTCATATGAGGTATTGATTTATGTGATGTATATTATACTTGTTTTATTATGTTTTTCAATATGCTTGTTTTTTCATGACCTTCTGTAATGGTTTTCTACTTATGTTTTGAATACTTAATATTTATAAAAATGCTTTCCACTATTATTAACCATGCAGATGTTTTGAGAATTATAAAAGGCTTTTCCAAAAAAGGTAATTGGGTAACCTACTGGGCATTTTATGCTCACCCCCCTACTTTCTCTATAGGTGGTGTCCAGTGTGATATTGACAACCAACAAGCAGATTAAAAAGCTATCTTTTACTTGTAGTTCGTGATTTGGTAATATTAGGAGTGTGGATTTAAGTCTTGTATTTAAATCTTATTAAATAAATAGATTATACTACTTTGAATATGTCTGTAAACTATATATGCCATACTAATTTGATGTTGAGGTGTAAATGGTGATGCTCGATTAACTATTTGAATTTTATTTTTCTAATAATTATTCAGTCTATATTTATTGGTGACTATGAACTATGGGATAAGCTCATTAGATGGAATTCCAAATATTTTATTTATTTACTGTGTTGATTTAAAAATTCGAAACTATTTAAACCTTTTCTCTATAAATAAAGGAATTTCCAAATAGAGCGAAATTTCTATTCTACCATTATCCCGGAATTTGGGTTGTGACAACATTATTTCCTAATGATCATGTTATGGAATGATCAAGAATTTCCACTATATATGATACCTTGAATTCCATGCTAGGGTGAAGAAAAAACACCTTGTTGATATGTAGTTAGTGTTTTTATATATATATATATATATGCATATAAAGAAGTGAAATTAAGAATTTGAATTTTAAACCTAAGTATTGAAGCATAAGTAGTAAAAATGTTTATGTAGGCTAGCCAACAAAGGATGTTAACTATAATAAGAAAACATCTCTAATACAAATGTTATTGCTAATATTTGACAAAAACATAGCAAAATGGGAAATTTGACATCAAAAGTAGAGTTTTACTCCAATAAAAACTACTTTTAAATTTTTGTTATTTAATAATTAATATTGTAATTGGTTGAGTATTTATAAAATGTACTGATTAAGTATTGAACAGTGTATAAGTATGTAATTGATGTAGCATTGGAAAGTGTGATTTTTTTTTTTTGAATTCAAGAAAGTGTGTATTTTAATATTTTGAGACTATAATATTATGATATGCTTATACTTAGATCAAATATTGCAACATACCTTAAATTTGGGATAACAAATAACATTACATTAGAGGAAAAGTTTTGTCTTATATACTAAATAACAGGATTAGAACAAAATAGCATAGCAATGAAAATGTTAACTATCACTTATCTAAATATTTATAGGCCTTTTTTTGATATTGTTTGATAGTAGTATTACGAAGAATTTTTGTGCTATATACTAAATTATAACATTAGTAGAATAAAATAGCATAGAGATGCTAATGTGACATATATATATATATTATATAATTACATATTTTATCATTTTTGACTCAAAATTTAGCATAGGATCAAATTTAAAAATTTATATTTAAATATTTAACTTACTTAAGAATCAAAATAGAAATATAATATATTTCACGACTAAAATTTAAAAAAAATAAAAAAATTAAAAAAATAAACACTCAACTGTAACTTTTAAAATATAAATATGAACTAATTTTAAAAATTTCATCGTCCACCCAATTTTCTCTCTCTTTACGTCATCAATGAATCAATGTCCAATTGTCAATATCGTACAACTAATACTAATACGTTTAACATCATCTTATCTCGCGCCGAGGCTATGATGAGAAAGCTATACGTTTCGTTTTGGTTTTGTAGTTTTAATTTTGTATTGAGATGTTTAAAAAATAGAGACAAGTCAACTTCTCGATCCATAATTTTTTTTAGAAAGCAACGTCTACGTAATTTAAAAATTCATGTTCCCATAAATCGTGTCCAATCATTTAACGCCACCTGTGGATATTTATTTAGATCCAGATGATGTCACACACAAATCTATCATATAAAAGAGGAAGAAATTAAATCTATTTATATTATACAAATTGAAAAAACAAACACCAATATTAAACAAAGTTCCACGCAGGAATCTTTTCTTCGTTACCAACCCATCAAAAACCCCTTAATTATATCCTTCATTCAGGATGTACCGCCAAGAGTTTTCATGTATTTTCTTTAAAATAAGAAAGAAACATTAATACAATGCATGAGAGTGCACACGCTTGTATACCATGCGCACACACGCTCTTTCTGTTTTTCTCATCATTAAGATTCCGAGTAATATAGTTGGACCATATTTTATAATCAAACGTGGGAAGGTGTGGCGCTCGGTGGGGTCGGAGCCGAAGCCACGCGCCGGCCACGCTCCGACCGGCTGTTCTCGGCGAACTTGAGACTCTTTTGGTGCAAACCCTTTGATTTTTCCTCCTCAGTCCACTCAGCTCCGTAGTAAGATTCTTCAGTAGATTTTGTAACTTCCCTAGAAGGAGGAAGGAACATGCTTCCCCACTGTGGGAAATGCACTAGGGTAACAGGTAGGGTACAAGCCACGATCATCACACCCATAAGAGACAATCCCGTAGCCGTAGAAAATCTCGAAGTTGAGAAGAATATTAATTGGGTCAACCCGGACCCGAAGTTTCCTCCGGCTCCGGTCATACCCGATATGACTCCTAGGGATCTCCGGGAGATGAAGGGGATGATGCCGAATGTGGCGCCACAAGCGGCTTGTGCTCCGATGGAGAAGAGGATCATGGCGAAGACAGCGATGGGGAGCGAGTTGGCGCGTCCTAGCCAGATGCAGAAGGCTCCTCCCATGGTTTGGAGGATCCATAGGGTCCATAGTCTTCCTCTCATGCCAAAATGGCGAGCCGCCACGTCGGAGGCGTAGCCACCGAAGGGACGAGCCACTATGTTAGCCATACCGAATGAGGCTGCTATGATGCCAGCGGTGTGGAGCTTAAGATTGAACCTGTTGTCATAAGATACACACAAATTACTTAATTGAATAACGTGAATATTTTGACTATGATTAATAAAATTGTGCACATATAACGTCTATGCAGTTTTACCTGAAAATTTCTAATTAGTTAAAAATTGCGATTATAGTCATTCTTTAATAAATGCTATTCTATCTCAAATCCAGATAAAAAAGCTACTACAGATAAAAGCACTATTATCATATCAAAATCTGTTACCAACATATTTTGTGTTTTCATCAATATATAGAAGCAGTTGATAAATTAAGTACTATGGAGAAGAGGACAAACCTATCATAGAAATACTCGGCGACGACGTTATCAGTGGAAAGTTCAACGCCCATGGAGTAGCCATAGAGGAGGACAAAGATCCATGTCCTGTAGTTGGTGATGGCGTACCATAGCACCTGAAAAATTGGACAAAAGACATTTATAATAAGCCCAAAAAAAATCTACTAAATATATTATTAACAAAAAGAATTGAGAAACTACAAGAAAATTAAATCAAACCCACCTTGGAGAATTTGTCTTTGGCAACATCGCCCTTCTTTTGTAGGGCACCAAGATTGCCATCGGGCAAGTCCTGTCCAAGTGTTAAGACCAAAATGCCCATGATTACATGAAACCATCCAGGGATGAAGAAGGCAATCCTCCAGGCCGTAAACGGCGTCGCCCCGGCTCGCCGGATCAGCTCATACACGAGAGGCATGAGAAGCTGAGTGGCTCCGCCGCCCATGTTTCCCCACCCGGCGGCGGTTCCATTGACGAGCCCTATGATCTTACCGTTGAACATGGTGCTCATCCAGTACTGGCACGACACGAACGTCGCAAGAGAAAAACCAATCATGAAACGCACCACGATGTACCCGCCAGCGGACGAGACAAACGACATGCAGAACACCGTTGGCGCCGAAAGCATGATAAGGAAAGCGCAGCCGTATCGTGGCCCCAGAAGGTCGCAAACTGCACCCATCACGAGCCTTGGGAAAAGGATAAAAATATCGGAATCAGTCGAAATATCGGTAACAAATATATGATTGATCAAGAAGTACGCAAATAGTATGTTCGAAGTAAAACGAGTGACGAAGAAATATATTCTTGAAATATTGTTTTAAGACAATCTCAAAACGCATCAAGCCAAATCCTTTGTTACGTTACGTATTTGTTATCCTCTTATATATTTTGTGAAAATAGTGAAAAATGGCAGGAAAGTTTTGATCCTTACCTAGAGAAGATACTGCCGGAGACGGAGGCAACACCGGCGTTTCCGATGTCGATTTTGGTGAGGTTAAGGTTGTCACGAATGATGGGAACGAGGGGGGCAGCGGCAAAGGTGGAGACGAAGCAAGTGAAGAAGGAGATCCAGGAAAGGTGGAAGGTTCTCATGTGGGGATTAGCCAGAGAGAAGATCTTAAACACTTTGGCCTTGTGCTCCGAATCGACCGGCAAATCAAACTTTGCCGTCGTATCGGTCGGGACCATCGGAGAAGCCACCGAGAAGGCGAAGGTCTGCTCTCTTCCAGTGACTCCATGCATGGAGCTTCCGGGCTCTCCTACTCCTTCAATATCAGCCATTATATATATATATATATATATATATATATATATGTTTTTGGCTAAAGTGTATGCAACTTAATTAGAAGCTGTGTTTTTGGGTTTTTGTGAAGAGAAGAGAAGTGAGCCCTATTTATATTGTTTACTGTGTTTGAAGAAGAGGCATATAGCTAGCCGTTGACATTGTAAAAGCCTCCCAAGAGCCAATATTAGAGATACTCAAAGTGAAATTATAATAATAAACATAACATTAATCACATAAATCCATTTCGCCGCATCTGATATCAACAGGGAAAGAACTCGTCGTATATCCCAAAGGATCATATAACTAATAATTTTTTTTTAAATGGGCCAATTAACCAGTTAATGATCCATTAAGTGACAGAGTATAATTGACCTGAGTTGAATTAGATTAGTATTTTACACAAATACGCTCGTCTCCAAATAGCAATATCCGAGTTATATTAGCAATTTATTGTTTTTATTTCCATCACTACTAGTCTCACAATACGCTAGTACTTAAACCTAAAATTTAATATATTTCTGCATGTAATGAATGACTATATATATAAAACAATAATTAGTTGTCTACATTAACGAAGTTGTGAAGTTAGTATATATGTATTTTTTAATGAAACAGCTTGATAAAAAAGAATTAGGACGAGTGGGTATATAATCTTAACTGATTAACACCTACATGGAACCTGTATCCATCCTTTAAAGAACAAGCAAATTTACTAATACAAGAGCGATACACAAAATTTCAAGTTGGAAAAAAAATGCAACTAAAGGGAAGCATACAGAATTATAGAAAAATCATCCAAAATAATATTACAACATCCGATATATCTTTAGCAGATCCATAGCTAGTTAAATCTTCGCTTATTTCAAGATCATTGTAATTGATATATAATTCAAACTTTAATTCTTAAGCATAAGGGAATTTGCTTGGTATGTGCAATTTCATTTTTCATTTTAAATTGTCAAAAAAATTCACTTTTAACTTTCTTGTAAACGAAAATATTATATATACAAAATAAGCACTATAAGAAAACACACCTGTATCGATCTTAAATCTACAACGAATATCTCGGTAGTCAATGCCAAATAAAGAAAGTCAAAGTTTTATTTGGAGAAAAAAATACCAGATCGCATATTATCTTCACAGCATATGTGCGATCATCCTCGCATACTAGATGTGTGACCTGAGACAACGGTTAAAGGAAACAAGAAAACAATAAGAGGAAACTTGCAAAAGAAGAAACAAGCTTCTGGTAGAGACCGAGTCATATATGTATGAGTAGTCATACAATCTTGAATTGTTACTCATAATGTACTCACATGGTATAATTTCTCATTCTCAAAATTAGAAAACATTGAGTCATCTTTCTTTATATAAAGTAGACTCATTCTCATTGATCATCTCATAATTCACTTTATTATATTTATTTTCTGTAATTCTCTCCTTATTCTCACCTTATAACATAGAGATTTTTTGTAATTCTCCAAAAAATAATAAAGAATAGTGGACATAAGCTCATCATTTTAAGGTTAAACTACACTAAAATCTTTGTCTCTTTTTATTGCTTTACTTTTATTATTGTGCACACAATTCCTTAATACTCGTAATTACTTAATTTTACTTGTTGACGAAACAACAGATGATATCTACAATGACACCAAGATGTCATCAATTTAGCTTGCCACTAAAGCGACTACAAATAATTTTTGTCGGCTTAGATATTTGAAGGCAGATTATTTGGACGAAATACCTATAACAAGAACATTTTTCATGTCCTAAACTAATGGTGAATATGTTAAACTTTTTTTTACGGGGAATATGTTAAAAATTTAGTATTTTGATATGTTAAATTATTATTTGTACATATTTTATTTTTAATTTAAATTTATTATTATTTAAAATTGATAATTAAAGAGTTAATTTAAATTTTTAAAACTAAATATCAATTTATTTATTTCTAAATAAAAAGTAAGTTATCTCTATAACGACAATACAAGTATTCACTATAGCTTTTATTTAAAAAAGATAAAAATAACTAATCATCGCTATAGGTTTGATTATTTTTATTTTTAAAAGTTAATAGTCTATAGGGATAACAAATGGATAATCTAATAGTGATGACTTATGTTGTCCTTAGTTTAAGGGTCTATTGCGACGGATCTATAGTGACAAAAAAATCATCGCTATAAATCCCTAACGACGATAATATAATCTATAATGATGACAAATATTGTTACTATAGAGTCCCTTTCTTGCAATAGTCTTTTTTAGTTAATATAGTTAGTTCGAGTGCTATATTACCATATTTGTGAATGATATAATATACCAAGCTATATTTCTATAGGTTTTACGCTAAATACTGATTTACTATATATCAGATTCACTAGAATTACAAAGCAATGCTATATGGCACCTTGAAGTGCTATGTACCATATGAGATGTTAGATTCAAAGGATTGTAATTTTTAAACTAGTCCGCACCTAGATTCTACTGAAAATATCAACTTAATCCATTAGTAGTAGGAGACACCTCACGTAGTATTATACCCTATTATTCATACGATATATAGCACCCTCAAGTCGCCTCTTCCTGTCAAAATCACCGGTGAAATATTAGAATAGAAGAGGCATATGAAAAGACAAGGTTTACCCTAAACAATAAATTAATTAATGTCAAATTGTTCGTGTTGACATGTGTTTACCCTTCCGGCCAACATCGACAAAGTAGAGCTAAGAGGACTTATTTGCCTACCTACGTACGGTGGGGTGAGATATACATGACCCAGAAATAGTTGGTGGCGAAAACTAGTTTTGCCATTTACAAGGAATGTAGTTGATAAAAAAATTGTTTTCTGAAAATACTTATTTTAATTTTTGGCCATCTTAGTGGATATTTTTGTTCTTAGTGAGAACGCAAAAAAAATTCATTATCTATAATGTTTAGCCTGAATCGAGGATGTAAAACCCTTTAATTTTTATAAGGGTATTTTGATCATTAAAAAAATAAAATAAAATAAATTAAAAATTAAAATTTGGGTTAATTTGAAAGAATTTTCAAAATGAGGACCAAACAACAATTTTGAGGACTTAAGTGTAGAAAAATTTAAATATTAGGGATTTATGTGCAATTTTAAAATAATTACATTGCCCATTTAAGAGTAGACACGTGGCCTGCTTATCTCCCTCTCAGCTCTCTCTCTCTCTCCTGCCGCGATTTCTCGGCCGAAACGCTAATTTTACGGCGAGCCTCCGACGAGGTATTTCCCGATGTCGTTGAGCGCTGCCACCACCCGCGATCGACAGCTGGAAGCTGGACGATCCTCAAGCACCGCCATCCCCGCTACTTGACGACATCCTGTTCGCCGCCAGTGACGAATAGAAGCTGTGAGCTATTTTTCGATGCCGATGTCGATTCCAGCACATTTCGCCATGAAAATGGTCAGGTTTGATTCATCTCGTCACGATATTTAACGTGACATATATATCTTGACTCAATATTGCCCTAATTGAATTTTGCCGTTTTTGTAAATTTTGAGTTATTTGAGTTTTATATTTAAAATTTTCAATCCGACCGTTAGATTATAAAATAAACCTCATATTTTTTATGTACTCGTGAAAATAAAAAATTTTTGATATATATATTGACTATATTTAGTGATGAGAACAAAAATATAAATCTAATGGCTTAGATTGTCTCGATTTGTGTGCTGTGGATCGGGGTTCAGCCAGAGTTTGAATCGGTCAAATATATTATATCTAACCTAGCATTTTTGGGTACTTTGAATTTAGTGGTGAAGTCTGTTTCACGATATGAAGCTCCAATCAAAAGTTGAGTTTTTGAACCTATCGATCAAAAGGTTCGAAAACGATGTTTGACCCTCTAAACGACACTTAAATGATGCCAAACTTTCTCCATAGTCCTGTAATTCTATTTGGACACTCGATTGAGGTAGGGATTCGATTACTTGATCTTTAAACCGGTTTAATTTTATTTTTTACATATTTTTGATAAACATGAAATTTCGTGAAATTATTTATAAAAATGTGATTTATATCTATTTTACTTTATTTGAGATATAAACTGCCTATGAGATATGTCACACTGGTTGGCATGTCATATATATTGTTTGAACCATTTTGTGCAGGAAATTAGATTTTTGGGTTTTGATAAAAAATGACTATTTTAATGCCGAAATTTTTAGAAAATCTCAAATAATTTGAGAACTCAATTTTGAGGATTAAAAGTGGTTTGATTAAAGAATTATGTGTGGTTATTCTAAGATTTTGTAGAAATGGTACATATTCTTATTCTGTCACTTATATAGCATTTGTATACATTCGCACACTTACGCGGCCTTCGGACTTACGATGCACCACTTTGTGTGATCGGACTTACGACACTTCTTTAGGTGGCTCGGACTTATGAGTGATCCACTAGGATACTTCGGATATCATGATTACATACATGGTTATATATTAGCTTGAATAGATATGTACTATTTGTGATAGATGTTTCACAATAGTTTGGAATGTTTGAACTATTGGACTATGATTTCTACTTGGATTTTGTGAACTATTTTGAATGGAATACTAACCATATAGGACCTTTAATGTGAGTATATTTTCTTACATATAAAAACTTGTAATTAATTCTCTATTGAGCATTCAGGTGCTCACCCCTTACCTCTTCCCACTTTCAGGTATTGATTTAATTTTTGGAGCAATTATATTGGTGACTTGACAAGCTTGTTTGGCTTATGTATATCATCTCCCACATCTTCATTAGTTGGTTCTTATTCTATGCCATCCTTTCTTTTATATGTCAAATTTATTTTGCCAATTATAGTATATTTATTAAGTAATGTATGAGGATAGTTTTAGAAATAAAAATGATTTTATGTAAATTATTTGAACATTAGACTTAAGGTCTAATTAGACTTATTTTTCAACTATTTATAAATTTACAAATTTTTCTAAATTAATTAATCAGATTTCCCTTTAAAATTTTTTAAAAAGGGTTTTCCTTGAAAAAATTAGAATAAATGAAAAGTTTTTTGATTGTGAAATTTGCTTACTTTTGAAAACTAAAACCTAAAATTTTAGTGCTTGATTTCTTGGAATTTATCACTTTTTACCTCTATTTCAACATTTTACCTCTATTTCAACATAAATTTACTAATAGTCATAGCCTTGAATTTCTGGTCGTGACAGTTTTGATATTAGAGCTTTAAGCTTCAGATCCGTCTGAGATCTTGTCTGTAATATTTTGGTGTTTAAAATGGTTTTGGAAAAGTATTTGATAAATACCTCATACATTACTTAAGAATTGGATAAATATATTATCTTTGTTTCGATTCATTCTAAATCCTTCGTTTACCTCCTTAAAATGAAACTTTGGTATTCTTGGGATAGTTATATCTTGAAATTCTAGTTTCAGAAGTGTCGAGGTTGACACGAGACTAGTAAATTCTATTCCTGTCAAAATTCTTCAAATCAAATGGACATTCACCCTTGTACTCATATGTCCATTATTATGATAAGCTATACGAACCTGGTGGGTTCTAAAATAGTAATTTAGTATCTGGTATCTTGATTGACATAATTTGACACTATTTGTGCTTGTAGGGTTTTATTGGAAATTGTTTGTATGTGCTAAGCTAGATTGAGTGTCTGGTAGTATGTTTCTGTAATTTTCTGTCATGCATTTGTTGAACTTGTTAGTAGATATGATATGCTAGTTTTCATTCATGGATTGATTTAATAATATGAATTTGGTAAAAAAAAATGTTCTTTTCTAGTCTTGCCAAGTTAAATTTTCATTAGGAAATTCTTGAACTAGTGAAATATAGTTGGATTAATAAATTGGTATAATATGTTGTGTTTGCTTAAATGTTGCATTGCACTAGTTTTGTCAAATTTATATATGTGGTTCTTAATTGTAGACAATTTTGTAAAATTGGAAATTGGTTAGACATATGCTTGATTAATTAGTTTTAAAACTTTGGGGACATTTCAAGTTAGTAAAATTGGTTTTGCATGATATAGATATTTGTAGTTGACTAATGAATTATTTTGTTTTCAAAAGAACTATATAGGTTTTAATTTTGAATAATAGTTAGATGTATGTAATGCATATTTTTCAGGGAATGTATAGTTTTTAAAAATTAATAATACTATGTATCAAGCAGAAAAACTTCTTCTTATCGTACTTACTTAGCATAGTAAGTAAAATCAGTATGTTAGACATGAAATTGATTGATTGATGATGATAAAAATCAATCTTATCAATGTATTTCCTCTTGACGTTAATGGACGAATATTATTTATGGTACTTTACTTGTATTGATTCTTAGGATTTTTTTTTTGGAGACTCTAATTAAAATCTATTGTAGATTAGAGTCATCGTTGAAGTTGTTAATATTGAGTTCAGCTTTGACTTATTACTTGATTTGATATAGATCCAAGCATTATTATGGTAGTATAATTGATGGCATATGGATTAGTTCACTCATGAGTCTATATTGAGAGTTATTGAAATCTTACTATTATATTTTAAAAAGAGAATATTTGAAATTCAGGGTTGGTTTTCCAATGGCCAAGGTAGAAATTTATTGTGAACTAGTGTAATATTCCTATATGCCCCTAATGACGCAGCGGGTCGCTAGATTTCGCTCTAACTTGCGTTCTCACAATGAGAAAAGAAATAAATAAAATTCTTAAAGAGAATTTAGAAGAGAAAACTAAGATTTGATTGAAGATTGGATGATTACAATTCTTGCCAATGAAGGTAATTTATACAAGTTTAGGATTAATCTAAACCATCCAATAAAATAATTCTAAGAAACTTACAACCATACACCTAGCACCTATCAACCAAACATACTTAAATTGTTCACCTAACATACTTCAAATAAAAAATTGTTCACCTAATACACTTCAAATAAATAAGCTAAATAATCTAACACATTTCAAATAAATAAGTCTACAATACCTAACACACAAAAGTATTCTACCAACCAATGAAATGTTCATTAGATTGAGTTTTGGAATTTTGGGCCTTAGCTTTTGGTCATGGATTTGGTTGTGGGCTGCTACATCAGTTCTCCCCCTCTTGAAAAAAAAATCGTCCTCGAGTTGCTCAAGGTATGACTTCCGGTCCATGGTGCTTGTACAGGTCTTGAATATTGAAGGTCTTAGAAATTATGTAACTATCTGGTAGATAATGACATATGCATTATCATTAGTCTTTTAAATAATACAAAAGAGGCCAATTTTCTTCTGCTTAAATTTATTATATTCTCCTGTTAGAAGTCTTTCTTTACGTAAATAAACCATTACAAAATCGCCCTCTTCGAAAGTCTTGAATCTTCTGTGCTTGTCAGCATTAGCATTGTATTTTGTAGTAGACTCTTCTACTTTTCTTTTCACTTCTTCATAGATATTGATTGTCTTATTAATCAAATGATTGGCAATAATGCTCATCCTTGGAAGTTTTAGTAAAGGTACCAAGTCGAGAGTATGCAACTGAGGACGAATATAAACAATTTCAAATGGAGATTTACTGCTAGAACGATTTGGCACATTGTTGTAAGCAAACTCAGCTTGCGGTAGAACATTCTCCCATTGTCTTGGGTTTTCTTTAATCAAGCACCGTAAAATGTTGCCCAGTGTGCGATTAGTGACTTCAGTTTGCCCATCTGTTTGGGGATGACAAGTGCTACTAAATTGCAAGGTGGTATCAAGTCTCTTCCATAAAGTGCGCCAAAAATGACTGAGGAATTTACTATCACGATCAGAGACTATTGTCCTTGGTAACCCATGCAGACGAACAATCTCTCGAAAGAACAATTGAGCAATATAGGTAGCATTTGAAGTTTTCTTGCAGGGAATAAAATGAGCCATTTTTGAAAAACTATCTACCACAACAAAGATAGAATCCGAACCTTTTTGTGTTCGCAATAGTCCTAATATGAAATCTATGGATAAATCTTCCCAAGGCACATCAGGAATAGGAAGTGGTATGTACAAGCCAGTGTTTTGAGCTTGTCCCTTTGCAGTCTGGCATATATAACAATGCTTGACAAACTTTTCGACATCACGCTTAAGATATGGCCAAAAGTATCGAGCTTCCACTAATGAAACAGTTTTATCTCGTCCCATATGTCCTCCTAACCCTCCTATGTGTAGTTTCTGAATGATGTGTTCTCTGAGAGATCCTCGTAGAATACATAAACGATTTTCAAAGAATAGAAAACCATCATGTATTTGATGTTTATTTACAACTCTATTAATGCATTTCTCCTATTCTTCCTTGAAATCTTCATCATCAGCGTATAAGTCTTTGAAATAATCAAAACTGATTATTTTATTTTGAACATCAGTTAGTAACATAAATTGGCGACTCAATGCATCAGCAACCTTATTTAATTGTCCTGACTTATGCTTGAGAGAGAAAGTGAACTTCTGGATGTAGGAAATCCATTGAGCATACATTCGATTTGGTTTGGAAGAGTTGTTGAGGTACTTAAGAGCTTGATGATCCGTATTGAGGATGAATTCCTTCTACATTAGATACGGCTCCTATTGTTGTAATGTACGAACAATCACATATAATTCTTGTTCGTATGTTGACCACTTCTTTCTAGCTTCGCTGAGCTTTTCACTAAAGAAAGCTATTGGCTTCATATCTTGGGATAGAACAGCTCCACCTCCTACGCCAGAAGTGTTACAGTCGACTTTGAAAATTTTGTCAAAGTCAGGAAGTGTAAGGACGGGTGCATTTGTGAGTTTTTCCTTCAAGACAGCAAAACTCTGTTCTACTTCTTCTGTCTAAAGGAATTGCTTTTGCTTCAAACAATCGGTGAGCGGTGCAGCTATAGTGCTGAAGTTTCTCACAAATTGTCTATAGAACATTGCAAGACTATGAAAACTTTGAACTTCTATAATGGTCTTCGGTATTGGCCATTCTCAGATAGCCTTTACTTTATCTTGATCGACTTTGATTCCGTCAAAACTTACAACAAAGCCCAAGAAGACTAAGCTGTCAGTCATGAAGCTACATTTCTTCAGGTTGACATACAACTGATTCTTACGAAGTGTATTAAAAACTTCGGTCAAGTGTTGTAGATGTTCTTTCTCATTCTAACTATAGACTAAAATGTCATCAAAATAAACTACAACAAATCTTCCAATGAAGGGTTGGAATACCTGATTCATTAACCTCATGGAATTACTCAGGGCATTGGATAGACCGAATAGCATAACTAACCACCCGTATAGTCCTTTATGTGTTTTGAATGCTGTCTTCCATTCATCTCCAGGATGAATACGAATCTGATGGTATCTGCTCCGCAAATCAATCTTGGAAAAGAGCTTTAATCCTCCCAATCTATCAAGCATGTCATCTAATCGTGGGATAGGAAATCGATATCGTATCATAATCTTATTGATGGCTCGACTATCAATGCACATCCTCCAACTTCCGTCTTTCTTCGGTGTTAGGAGTGCAGGTATAGCCACAGGGCTCATACTTTCTCTAATCATCTCTTTCTTGAGAAGATCTTGGACTTGTATTTGTAGGATCTCATACTCTTTAGGACTCATGCGGTAGTACGGTAGACTCGGTAGACTTGCTCTAGGAACAAGATCAATCTGGTGTTGAATATTTCGTATGGGTGGTAAGCCAGCGGGTAACTCCTCAGGAACGATGTCCTCAAATTCAGATAATAATATTTGAACTTATACAGGAATATTGGTAAGAGTATATGTCTCTTTAGGTACAAAAAGAAGGTTGGTCCTGGTGGGGGTTGTTTGGTTATTTTGTAGCTTCAGAGGAGCCAGAGTAATCTTTATATCATCCTTGTGGAAACTGTATGTGTTACCATTATACATAGTGTTTAAATCGAATTACTACGGTCAACCAAATAACATATGACAAGCATCCATATCAAAACATCGCATAATACCTCATCTTTGTATTTACTGATGGAAAAAAGAACTCGACATTGCTGTGTCACCTTTGTTTCACCGACGTCCTTGATCCAGCCAATGTGATACAGTGCAGTATGTGGTTGGGTTGGCAGCTGTAACTTGTCCACCATAGTCTTTGATACTATGTTCTCGCTACTCCCACTATCAATGATAAGATCATACACTCATTGTTCAACCGTACAGCGAGTCTTGAAGATATTGTGTCATTGCATATCCTTTTCCTTCTTTGGTATATACATCAATCGTCTTATCACCAAGGAAATACCTTCATCTCCATAAATGACTTCCTCAGGTTCAACTTCATCTACGTACTCCTTATTCTACGTCTCGTCTCTTTTGACGTCGTCATCATGTGTGGTTAGATTGACGGGTCTATTATGACGACATTGATTTGAATAGTGGCCTGTTTGTCCACAATGATAACATTTATTACCTCTCGGGACTGCATAAGGGTTGTTAGTATTGTTGTTGGCTACTTCTCTTTGCGGTCGAGTGGTTGGTTGGTTGTGAGAAGGAGTTAGTCTTATTGCTTCATCATGTGGTCTTGCCATGGCCTTCACTTTGGTCAAATCAGATCTTTGTGGTGGTGAAGAGGATTGTGCAGTTGTTGGATTGCAATTTGTCCTTTTGTTGAGTTGAGTTTCAATTTTCAAAGCGAGTTAAATTGCGCTAGACAAAGTATTATGAGATTGTTTGAATACCTTGTCTTATATGTTTGTACGAAGTCTATCAATGAATCTTGAAATTTTTTGATTTTCAGATTCGCGAATGTCGACTCGGCCAGCCAGTTTGTGAAACTCGGTTACATATTCTTGCACTATCTGGTATGCTTGTCGGCAATGTTGATACTGAATGAAAAGTGCTTGTTCGTAATCTGGAGGTAGGAAGTGCTCGATCATCAATTGTTTCATTTGCCGCCAAGTGTGAACTTTGTTTCTCCTTTGCCGAATATGTGTCATTTGTAATTGATCCCACCAAGCTAGCGCGCCTCTTTTGAGTCGATAAGCCACTAATTTGACCTTCATGTGTTGTTACGTACCCCAATATTCAAAGAACTTCTCTACTTTAGCTAGCCAATCAAGGAATTCTTCAATCACGAATAGACCATTAAATTGCAAAATCTCGATCTTCATGCGGTAGTCATTTTGCCGAGGTCCTTGGTTGTTTTCGGGCATGGCTAGTCCTTCATCATCTTTACTAGAATCTTCATCTTGGAAAAGTTGATTTCGATGCCGCCTAAAATTTCTAAAAGGATCAACTTCGTCACATCTTCGTTGCTCATAATTGTTGTTTCGTCCCCCAAGAAAGTGTTGAGTCAAATTCGTAAACATTGTCTCTAGATTCTGTAATTTTCTATCAAGTACACCCACAGACTCCTTTGTTACGAACTCTTCCACAGTGAGATTTTGTTGTCTAGACTCTCCGTCTGACATCTTTTTTTTTACTTTTTACCTTTTTTTTTTTTATTTTTTTTTATTTTTTTTTGCTTTTATAGGAAAGAAAATAGTACAAACTCTTAAAAGTAAAGAAAAATAGAACTCTCAAAAATCTAAAAAATAAAAAAAAAATAAAGCTTACAAAAATGTATATATTACCTTAAAGGAATGAAGCAAGTTCTCTAAGGAGGAAACCTTGATATACGCTTTTTTTTTTTGTTTTGGAAATAAAGATAGTGTATGGAAGGGTTATATGTGTATATATGATAAATAATTATTGTAGGAAGGTGATGGTAAGGATTAGATAACGAAGGTAATGATGAAATAAGGAGATTTTTTTTTGATGAAAATAGTGTAGGATGACGGTAACAGGAAAGCTCTGTCTGATACAGAGATAGGCTCTAATACCAATTGATGCAGCGAGTTGCTAGATTTCACTCTAACTTACGTTCTCACAACGAGAAAAGAAATAAGCAAAATTCTCAAAGAGAATTTAGAAGAGAAAACTAAGATTTGATTGAAAATTTAATGATTACAACTCTTGTCAATGAAGGCAATTTATACAAGTTTAGGATTAATCTAAACCATCCAATAAAATAATTCTAAGAAACTTACAACCATACATCTAGCACCTACCAACCAAACATACTTAAATTGTTCACCTAACATACTTCAAATAAAAAATTGTTCACCTAACACACTTCAAATGAACAAGCTAAATAATCTAACACATTTGAAATAAATAAGTCTATCATACCTAACACACAAAAGCATTCTACCAACCAATGGAATATTCATTAGATTGGGTTTTGGGATTTTGGGCCTTAGCTTTGGGTCATGGATTTTGTTGTGGGCTGCTACATCACCTAATTTTGTGTCGCGTATTTTCAAAAATATATCTGAAAATTTATTTATGATTTCTAAAATGAAATGAGATTAGATAGGAGACAAGTGTCGCTGTAGAGACATGCTATTCTAGTGAAACTTTATTTCTGAGACATTACAGTGTTGTTAACTGTTTTAATTGCTTATTGGGTATTGAATCATTTCTATATGACTACCTTTTATACCAAAGTCTTAGAGACTCTTTGGAGGTAAATGATGATTTGGGATTGTTATTATAATCTTATATTGGGCAAAGAGACTTAAAGTCTCTGGGTTTAATTATGGTATGAGTTAATATCCTATGATATTACCTTGGGTAAAAGACTTGGGATGTCTTTGAACTATATGTATTGTGTGGATACTTATATTCTGTATACTTGGATTGTAGTAGTTCTATTGGCATATATTGTGCTAAGTACTTTTGTGTTAGAAATTTCTATTCGTAGTAATCTAGTCTTGTTCTTGACTACAAATGTCTTGTGTATATGGTCTTTACTCCCTCGTTATGAGGAACGGTAAATACCTTATATCATTGTACTCTTGTTGATGTTTTGACCTCTAAATTTGTCTATCTTGTGTTGATGGAAAATTTCGTTAATGTCCCTTGACTCAGTGATTTATTAGGAGCAAGTTTAGTTATAAATAAATGGAATTGTCGTAGTGTATTATTGATCCAGTGTGATCTAAAGACGGTATTGTATATACTTGACATTTGATCTGCTATACTATTGGTGCTTAACAATCATTGTTCTAGTTATAGAAGTCTTGTGATTTTGGCTTCTAGTCTTGATCAACGCTACTACTTTTGCGAATAATTACCAATTTGGGGTCATCGATTCCTAACTCTTGTATTAAGGCTCTATGCCTATTGATAAGATATTCTGCAATTCCATGTCTTTTATGAACATCCTTATCTTATACCTTGTATGGTATTGATATATTGGCAGAATCCTAATACCATGTGAGAAGTATATGTTTCACACTTCTTGATTTAATCAGTAATTAATTTACTACTCCTACGTCCTATAACAAGTGATTCACTCTCTTTTGAATATTATTCCTTGTTGTTTTACTTGTACCTTTATGGTTTTTGAATTTCAGGACGATATTCTTTTAAGGAGGAAATGATGTAAAACTCTTTAATTTTTCCAAGAGTATTTTTGGTCTTTTGATCATTTAAAAAATAAAGCAAAATAAATTAAAAATTCAAATTTGGGTTAATTTAAAGAATTTTAAAAAATGAGGACCAAACAACAATTTTGAGGACTTAAGTGTAGAAAAATTTAAATACCAGGATTTATGTGCAATTTTTTTAAAATTGCACTTCCCATTTAAGAGCAGACACGTGGCCTGCTCATCTCTCTCTTAGCTCACATTCTCTCTCTCTCGTGATTTCCTAGCCAAAATGTTGATTTTACGGCTAGCCTCTGACGAGGCATTTCCCATCCCTGCCGCTTGATGACGTCTCATTCACCGCCGGTGACGCATATAAGCCGCGAGCTGTTTTTTGATGCCAGCAATGTTTCACCATTAAAATGGTTGAGTTTGATTTGCCTCGTCAGGATCTTTAACGTGATATATATATCTTGACTCAATATTGTCTGAATTGAAATTTTCCATTTTTGTCAATTTTGAACTATTTTAGTTTTATATTTAAAATTTTCAATCTGACTATTAGGTCGTAAAATAAACCTCATATTTGTGATGTACTCGTGAAAACAAAAATTTTGATATATATATATTAACTATATTTGGTGATGGGCATGAAATCTAATTCTAACGGCTTAGATTGCCTTGATTTACATATCGTAGGCTCAGGTTCGGCCTAAGCCCGAATCGGTCAAATTACATGTATAACTTATCATTTTTGAGTGTTCTAAATTCAGTAGTGACGTCTATTTCATGATCTGAAGCTCCGATTGAAAATTGAGTTTTCGAACTTATTGATCAATAAGTTTGAAAACGACACCCGACCCTCCAAACGACACCCAAACGATGCTAAACTTTCTCCATAGCCTCGTAACTCTATTTGGACACTCAATTAAGGTAAAGATTCGATTACTTGATCTTTAAGCTTATTTAATTTTATTTTTCACATATTTTTAATAAAAAGGAATTTTGTGAAATTATTTATAAAAATGTGATTTATATCTGTTTTAACTTGATTTGAGATAGAAACTTTCTAGGAAGTACGTCACATTGGTTGGCGTGTCATATATATTGTTTGAACAATTGTTTTGCATGATATTGGATTTTTGGATTTTGATAAAAAATGGCTATTATAATGCTGGAATTTTTAAAAAATCCTAAATGATTTAGGAACTCAATTTTGAGGACTAAAAGTGATTTGATTAAAAAATACTGCATGGTTATTTTTAGATTTTGTGGAAATGGTACATATTCTTATTCTGTCACTTATATAGTATTTGCATGCATTCACACACTTACGTGGCCGTTAGCCTTATGATGCCCCATATTAGGTGGTCAGACTTATGGTGCCTTTTTAGGTGACTCGGACTTACGGGTGATCTACTAGGATACTTCGGACATCATGATTGCATACATAGTTATATATTCGCTTGAATAGATATATACTGATTTTGATAAATATTTTACATTAGTTTGGAATGTTTGGACTATTAGACTATGATTTCCACTTAGGTTTTGTGAACTGTTTTGAATGGAATACTAACTATGCATGAATTTCAACGTGTGTATATTTTCTTACATATAAAAACTTGTAATTGATTCTCTACTGAGCATTTAGGTGCTCACACCCTACCTATTCCCACTTTCAGGTTTTGATTTAAGTTTTAGGGTAATTATCTTGGTGGCTTGACAAGCTTGTTTGGCTTATATACGTCGTCTCTCATATTTTCATTGGTTGGTCCCTATTCTATACCATCCTTTCTTTTACATGTCAAATTTATTTAGCCAATTGTAGTATATTTATTAAGTAGATGCATGAGGATAAATTTTGCTATTAAAATGAGTACTTAGAAATACAAATAATTTTATGTAAATTATTTGAACATTGGACTTAAGGTTTAATTAGACTCATTTTTCTACGATTTATAAATTTACAAATGTTTCTAAACTAATTAATCAGATTTCCCTTTAAACTTTTTAAAAAGAATTTTCATTGAAAAAATTAAAACAAATGAAAAGTTTATTGATTGTGAGATTTGCTTACTTTTAAAAATTAAATCAAAAAATTTCAAGTGTTTGATTTCTTAGAATTTTGAAAAAAATAACTTTTTACCACTGTTTCAACATAAATTTACTAATAGTTACCGTGGTGGATTTCCGTGTTCGTGATAGGAGACACTTTTGTGTGCTTATAATCCTTGTCATCAATACATGGTATATTCTGCAGTAATATATCCTAGATTATATATATAAATACATACATATATAGGTGTAACTGGTACTGTAGCGTGGTAGTCAGCTTCATTGTGCTTAGAAAAGAATCCGAAGAATTAAACAATTATTTGGTTTTCTGTAGAATACTGGGGGCGGTGATTTTCATATATGTGTACATACGATCAGCTTGGAAATTCATAGGCATTTATCTATGTTGGGACGTCGTTAATTTGTATATATAAAACCAAATTCCATACTTCGATCCAAGCTAATTAGAAGCCTTGTACATTTGTCTGCTGGCACTCCATATGTATGGTCTTCGACGGGTTTTGGGTTTGAGCAAGCTGGCTCGAGAGTCTTGGGATAAGCCACAAAAAGTACAACAACAATTAAATCATGATATCGTGTATTGTATAGACATATATGTACAAATTAGATTAGTTTATTTTGTCAATAACCAACCCTTCATAATTGCAGCTTTCTAGTCTCTGATGCATGGGTCGTGGATTTTTTCTTTGTACCAAATGGATTTATATATTTTGTATTGTGTTGAACTCTGAGTCAACGATTATATTGTCCCGCGGCGTCCGGGATGTATATATAACCGTTAATAGTAATGGTTAGCTTTGTAATTAATTTACAGAGAAAGAGAATATGTATATTTGTATATTTATATATAGATATAAGTTCATTTTCTCATATATATATATATATATATATATATACCAGCAATATTACCTTAATAAGGAATTTAAAAATTATAAAACAAACCAAGTAGGATCTACATTGTTTGACTATCTAGCATTAAGATTGAATGTAATATAAAAGTATTGGTTAATTTAATCATTAAAATGAGACACTTATATATGAACTTTGAAAAATTAGGACCATCTGATTCTTCTCAATAGCGAGTTGAGAAATATTTATATGTAATTAATTCTGACCTCATCCACCATGCATGTCGGTAAACTTTGTGACACTTCCCTTTCATCTATTTTTCCACTCTTCATTTAGTTTCTCGACTTATTATCGATTGAATATGCATCATTTTCTTCTTCAAGAAATTCTTCCTGATTTCAGTTAATTAACCAACTTATTCACTAATTGTATTCGCTTCACGTAAATAATTTAATAAAATAAATCTAATAAGGCTTTAATTATTATAAATTACTAAACCAAAAAAAAGTGTTTTGAATTAGTAGAAACTCTCTGACCAAGTCTTGAATGTCTTGTGTAATGCTGTATATACATATATACCAACAACTCAAAGCTGCAGTTGAAATTTGATTCGTAATATAATATAGCAATAGCAATTTGCAAAAAGTCAACTAATTAACGTTATTAGTGCCAATGAGATGAATGATATATCGATATATATATATATATATATTTATATGGGCACTAATTCGTATTTTTTTAATATATATTCATAAGTACTGTTATATTGTAGATAGATAAAGAAAAATACCAATTAGAAACAGTCTTATTAAGGGATCGGTCCCGTTATACAATTTAATCAACACTGAGTACGTTTATCTAATGGCATGGTAGATAAATATTTCTAATCATATAAGAGAACGAGACTACGTCCAAAACCCACATATATTTATTTAACTCATTAAGATGCCACTTTTCCCTTTTTGGTGGCCCACAAAAGCTCCAACTGATAATAATTGTATCTGGTCAATCTTTAATTTCATTTTTTTTTTTTGCAAAAATCAAAGTACATGATAAGTTGCTAACTAGTTGCTTAGGCTGATGATGATGATCCTATTAGTTGCTCGCAGGAGCTGATAGAGACNTACATCTCTTATCTTACCCCTTCGCCAGCTCTTAGAGTTCTTCTAAGTATTATTTTGAAGGGCTTTGGAGTTTCGACATATACATGTATTTTTATTTTTGATTCAAAGACATACATGTATATGATACTTGGCTTGTGCCTTTCAGAAGTAAGCTGTGAATACTTTAAGGCCTTTCTCTCGAACTCTTTAAATAGAATTAATCGTGTGTTTTGCTTAAGAAAAGGAAAGTCTGTATATTTATAGTAATTATTAGTATTCAACTTGCATATGTCTTTTTTTTTTTTTTTTTTTTTTTTTTTTTTTTTTAATGTATGTGTATACTAATTAGCTAGCTGGAATACTTTTTTCCAATTATTTAATAGAACAACTAATACACTAATTCATATAAGTCCTTGCACTGGTCGATTTGTAACAAAGGAAAAGGATGGATAAGAACGTTGGCAAATGTGTACATGTTTAATTATGCCTCTTTTATGTGCGTGCATACGTTGAATATTGAATTTGGACAAGTGTTTTATTTAATTCCAATATTTTAGGTGACCCTTTTATTAATATTGTGCAAAAAGTACTTAATGTCAAAAGAAAAAAAATGTTTTTTATATTTTTTTGATCTTATTATTTTTTTTTTGTTTTCTTTTTAAAACGAAGATGGAGCAGGCCAATTGTTGGACCAGAGAAAAGCTAATGTTTAAGTGTGTCAAAAGATAAATATACATATAATAAGGTCATATATAGGACCAAATTTTGAGAGTTGATAGCTATAGCATTTTGCAGCAGATGTAACTTTTACAAAAGAAGGGAAAAAAAAAAGAAGCAAAATGCTTACAAACATTAGGAAATACATACATAAGAAAACTAATATATCTATATATAGTTAGAAAAGAATTAAGAATGAGAGTAAGAATAAAAAAAATGAAATAAATTGAAATTATCCTTAGTAGACGCTTGTACTGCGGCCCGGAGAGGGGGGTTGGGGGAATATTTATAAAATGTACGGCAGCGGAAATTTTTTAGGAAATGATGCTCAATAATTATATATGATTTCCTAATCAAACGGCGAGTGATCATGAAATCCAACGGAAGATTCTAGCAAAAAGATTTTAATTAATAAATGCTCTATGTTTTTTTTTCTTTTCCAGAAAAGGAATATATGACGACCGAGGTAATCATCCAAATGGGGATGTATAATCTTTATTTCGGTTATGTATCGAATAGGTATTTATATATATATATATATATATATATATATATATATTTCTATTGTTGTATATGTATCTTAAAAGGGTGACTCTATTGTCATTTTTTTTTTCTTTCCTTATTTTTCTTCTAAACACACTATTCTAATATTTTAATTTTTTTTTTCACACACCTATAAATTTATATTACGTAGAAAAATGTCCCTTTTTAAATTTCTTTTTCCACATCCTAATATTTTACAATAAATTAGTTAGATTTTTTTTCTCCTTTGAGAAATTATTACAACAACAGTATAAATTGAGAAAACTAATGATTTTTTTTGTCTTACAACTATACAACTTATAGGTTCCTAAACCTCCTTCAGCCAAAAAAAAGTTCCTATGGATCTCCTACAAAAAAAACATAATTGGTTTCCAAACTAAAAAGAAAAGAAAAACTCATAAGAAAAAAAACATATTTAGTTCCCAAACAAAAAAATCTTATAAAAGAGAGTTTCAAAAGGTTGGTTCCCACCACCCCTTCCCTCTAAAAAAACAAAAAAAAAAAAACGTTAATAGTTGGTTCACCCAAAAAAAAACTTCAAAAGAAAAATGCCAAATCTTAATTTTTTTTTTAATTTTGAGCAAAATATCATATGATTATTGTACATGATTGGAGGTGTGCTCATAAGGGTTTTCATTATTTAATATTATATGAAGATATTTATGTCAATTCGATATTTTTGTAAATAAATAATTAATTAAAAGGGAGGTAGGGAGAGAAAAAAAAAGAGTGGCAATAGAAAAGAAAAATAATATTTATTTTCCTCTGTCGAGGTATATATAGTATATATCTGTACGGAGGAACAAATTTATAATTATAAGTATTTTTTGTTTCGTTATATATATATATATCACTTATTAATAATTGCTTAAGAACATGATAATGATATATTAATTAATTTCCATTCTCCAAAAATGTTACGCGAAGAAAAGGGATTCTTTGTAAAAGAAGCCAATAGTCTGTAGTAACTAGTCTTTTTCAATATTATTATTGCTAAACTAGTATTTTTAAATTGTAAATTTATTTTAAAGATTAAAGTGCACTCTGTCGAGAAATTGAGAACATCTCAATTGTTGTTGAGTATAACTCGATAATAATCGACTCTGTTGTCGAGGCACTCTACATATTGGTATAAAAGGCAAAATGATAATTTCTCACAGCTTAAAAATTGCGAAACATCTTACTAAAATTGTTAAATAGAATAGATCATTTCAGCAAATTTTCCTGAAAATAAAGTGTAGTATGATTAACTTGTTTTTCAGTAAGAAGATCGATGCCATGATTATCTAAGAAAATAAGAAAACAGAAGTAGTAGAATTTTTTAAAAGAGCAATTGAATATTGACAATTAAAATTATCACCTCAAATTTTTTTTCAATATTATTGAGCTGAATTTCTATTTTCGAACTGTCAACAATTTAACCCTTTGATTAAAGATCAAGTCCAATTTTTTGTTTACTTCTTTTTCTTTTGTACTCTTTACTTTTCCCAATATTCTAAATTAATGCATTAATTTTTGGAAGGTACTGGCATACTGAACACGTTATACGCATATTCACTTCAATATGGGGTGGAGATTGATCTGATAACCAAAGCATCTCTCTTAATCTAATTTGTATAAACCTTGATTTTTATTAGGAGCAATTTGGTCTTTTCATAAATTGGGGATTAAAATAAATTAAAATTGCTGGAAATTTGAATTAAATTTTGATAAGGACCAAAGTTAAAAGAATATTCAAATTTTTGGGACATGATTGAAGGGAATCTTGAGCAAGGGACTAAATTGCAAATTTGGAAGACTTTTCCTCCCCATTTCATATCTACCACATTTCAAAATCTCCCAAATTTCCCCAATCTCTCTCTCTCTCTCTCTCTCTCTCTCTCACGTGTTATCTTCTTCGCCCCCTTCACTTTGAAACCCTTCCCAGCCATAACCTGCGTCCCTCCGGCCATGGGCTCTAGCTAGACCTAGGGGTGTACATCAGTCGGGTTAAGTTGGATTTTACTAAATTTGTGGGCCAACCTAACACGTTCAGCTTGTCAAAAACTCAGCCCAATAGAACTTAATAGAAATAGTAACTCGAGTTAGGTCCATTAGTATCAGCCTAAGTTGAGTTAGGTTGGGTCGACCCAGTCGGCCCACAAGGCATATTCTACGGAGGAAAAACCAGGCTTTAGACCTAACCTGAATCACCTAATTTATTATGAACCTAATTTTTTTGAGGAATTAAGTTGCATCCAATTAAAATTGTTTCGGACTATAATCGAATGCTACATAGTACATAATTCAGTATCATCAAAATAAAACTCAATCTCAAAATTTTATTAAAATACTAAAATCTAAAACTTAGAAAAATAGAAAGATAATGTTAATAAAACTCCATCACTTTATAACAGTCTACAAGCACACTTAGTTCATAAACTTCATTATAGTCCGTAACCATAATTAAACATAGTCTACTAAAACCCCATAATCAAACTAAAAATATAATAAAAGCATTAACTAAGAAAGTTTGAGAGGCAAAAGCCAACAACAACAAGCTATATCAGCAACAACAATAAGCAGTAGCAATAACAATAAGCAGTAGTAGTAACTTATAGAAAGCCTACCAGCCTGTATTCATAATAAAAACTAAGTTACGTGCAAAAAATAGTACTAAATCGTGATCAAACTTAATCGAATTCAATATTAAAGTTAATAAGAGTTATTACCAAGCAAGCAAATCAATTTAAGATAACAGGTTCAATACCTTTAGCCAAACAAGATCCCGATGAAGCCTCTACCACTTAAAATTTAGCAAGTAAAACAAGTCAAATTAGTAGAAGCAAGTATTAAAAAGTAAAGGCATATAAATTAGAAGCAAATATGTATACTTGATTTAATATTCTCATAGGTTTAAATCTCATCCATAAAATCCTTTAGTTTCAATGGCTCATGGATAGACTTAACCTAATTTTGATTACTAACCAAAGCCTCTACCATCTTAGGGCTCAAGAAATTGCTAAAAGGATCCAAAATGTGACCTCTGGTGCTAAAGGCTAATTCAAAAGCCACAATAGAAACAAGGACAATAAGCACATCAAGTGCAATTTGTGCTACGATTTTATACTTGTTGCTATTTTCTTTCTACCAAGCCAAAATATTGAAGTTCATGTCAAAGGATTAACTAGATCTTCAGATAAATACTTTCAAGATCATTTTGTCTCTCACTAAAAGTCCTTATCTTTTTGATGTTGTAAAAATTGAGACAACAATTTATGATTAAATGCTCGAGCTTGCCTTCATGTTCTTCACTATTACTAGTCATCCCTAATATAAAGTCACCACCATAAAATTCCAGCAAGTTATTCAAGAGTATTTTAATCTTTTCTATTAATTTTGTAGCAGTAGTAGGACCATAAATACAACCAAGATAGTACTTGATATACCCAAGTTTGTACCTTGGATCAAGAATGACAAAAACAAATAAGATATAATTTATATTGTCCACACTTCCCCAATATTTGTCATGCTTTCTTCTCATGATTCCAACCATACTTGCCATAAAATAATCTCCACTATGAATCAGGTCATTGATCTAATTTTCAATCTCACATAGTTCATGATAAAATGCATTAGAAGTTACATGCAATGAACCACTAAGTCTCAAAGTGATATTGTAAAGAGTCTTTAAAAATTTCACAAACGCTCTTGCATTATACCAATCTTCACTTGTAGGTAGTCCAACATTGTCTCTCCCATTATCATCATCCTTAAAAGTACACAAATACTTGTCATCTTCTTTTTCATACCTCTCAAAAGTGTTTTCAAATTTTATTATAGCTTCTAACATCAAGTATGTGGAATTCCATCTAGTGGGGATATCTAACACCAAAAAGCCTTTATACTCTATTTTTTTTTGTTCAACACAAGATTTAAGTTTTTGTTGGCTAGTTGGGGGAAGATCTCATATATCTCACAACCTTATGAATATATGCTATTGAACTATGCATATCTTTCAACCCCTTACTAACTATAAGATTCACTATGTAATAACAACACCTCAAATGTATAAGTTCTCCATCTAGGAGAACCCTTTTCCAACTATGCATATCTTTCAACCCCTTACTAACTATAAGATTCACTATGTAATAACAACACCTCAAATGTATAAGTTCTCCATCTAGGACAACCCTTTTCCAAGATTTTATCTTTCTTTTTAGATAAGCTATGGTTGTGTCATTGGATGAGGCATTATCTATAGTTATGGTAAACACTTTATCTATTTCCCAACAATGTAGAAAAGATTCAATCACCCTACCAACCTTTTCTCCTTTGTGATTAGATATTTGGCAAAAGTTTAGAATTTTGTTTTGCAATTTCCATTCAGAATCAACATAGTGAGTAGTAAGACACAAGTAGTTCATGTTTTGGAGAGAGATCTAACAATTAGTAGTAAGACTAACCCTTTGTGAACTCTTAGTCAATTCACCCTTAAATGTTTTTCTCTCAACTTGAAAGAGTTACAGATTGTCTCTAGCAACCATAACCCTAGAAGGAGGGTCAAATCTAGGCTGCAACTTCAGATAAAATTGTCTAAAACCTTCTCCTTCCATAACTCTAAAAGATAGCTCATCTAAAATTACCATTTTTGACAAAGCATCCCTATAAGCCTCTTTGCTGAACCTCACATCCATTAAATTGCTCCCAGTTTCAGTTGTAGGCTGAAAATATAATACTTTTTGCTTCTTATCTCCAGCTCTAAAAGGGTATTTCTTACATTGGTTCTATAAATGCAGTAATATATTACTGGTGCCATATGTTTTTATGTCACAAGTATAGTCTTTTCCACCATAGTTATAAGCACACCTCTCATTATTTCAATTACCATTATTAATCCTAGTAAAGTGCTCTCAAATAATAAAGGATGGCTTGCTTGATTTTTTTCTTCCGCCTTTTCATATCTATCCTTGTTTATGTTTCTATTTTAGGTTGTAAGGTAGAGAAGGGACTAGGAAAAGGTGGCAAGGTGGTTTGAAGGTGACTTTTAAAGTTATTGGGATGGAGTCAGTTTGGGTTTTACGAGTTTGTTTTGAGGAGGCCTGAGATGTTTGTGTTGTGAATGGAGTAAGATATTTCTTCATTTTCAAGTGCCAATTCTAATTAAAATGAAATGCAAAATACTATTCAAATAATATAAAAACAGGTCAATATAGAGTAAAGACCATAAATATCAACAATTACTCAATTAGCATATAGTTCACAAAGTAAATAATCAAGTGGTAGCAGAACTAAAAAAACAACATAATCAGACATTATCAAAAAAAAAAAGAAAAAAACCATTAAAACAAATTAGCTAACACCTTATTTGAAAAAATAAAAAAAAATCAACTAACACCTTATTCGAAAAAAAAAAATAAAAAATTAGCTAACACCAATACTATCAAAAGGAACAAAGACAACAAATAAAACGAGGAAAAAAAAAACAAAAAAAGAAAAATGGAGATTCTTACCAAGTGAGCAAAGCTAGTCCTCCGTTGAATCTTTAATTTGATATACCCTGGCTCTAAGAAAGAAAAGAGAGAAAATAAACAACACAGACTAGTATTTCTTTAAGATTAGAATGGAAGAGAGGAAAAAAAAACAAAAATCAAACTGATTAGAGTGAGCTGGGCCATGAGGCAACGAGAGTAGGCAGCGGTCGTGATTCGTCACTATGATTGTGTGACTGAGGGAGATGGCTCGAGCATGAGAGAGGGTTTGAGACTTCGAGTGTGATGTGAGTCTATGAGTGTAAAAGAGAGAGAGAGAGAGAGTGTTTGAGCGTAGTGTGACTATGTGAGTTTGTGAGAGAGGCGAGTTTGAGCGTAATTGGACTGTGAGTTTGTGAGAAAGGCTTTAAGTTTAGAACTAGAGATTAGAGAAGAAATGGTTAGCGACAACATAGGAAAGAATAAAAATGACTTAGGGTTTTGAAGTTTAGTATTTAAATTTTATATACAATATAAAACATAAAATTTATATATATATATATATATATATGTCTTTAAGTTATTTAGTCGGGTTGAGTTCCTTCGGCCTGTGAAGCCCACAACCCACAGCCCGCAAAAATATGAATGTATTTATATTTTTTAGCCCAACCTAGCCCAATAGAAGCCCAGAACCTACCAAATTTAGGTTGGATTGGCCCACAACCCATTGCTTAGGTTGTTTTTTGTACATCCCTAGTCGAACCTATAGCCAGTCGACCAGTGAACCAGTGCAAGCCTCCTCCGCCAGTTGTCGTGCTGCCCAGTCGCGAGAAAACACACACAAAGTTGCGCCCAAGCCATTGCGTTTTGCCTCTTTTGGCCACCACCCACCGCTGTGAACAGTAAGCCCTAGCTTCCTCTGGCCTGGGTTGACTCTCCACCACCACTAATTTCCGAGGAGTAACCTTCGGTGAGTATTTGAAGTTTTTTGGTCAGTTTTGTGACAAAAATATGGTGTTTGTGAAATTATTTTTGTGGAGTTCAACCATTGTTTATGAAACTTTAAGGGATGATTGTATGATTTAAGATAGGACGATGAGTGGTAGTTTGATGCGGAATGGATGAATGGACAGTGAGAAAATCAGATCTGAAAATGTGGTATTTGTGCAAATATTTTAAAAAAGGTCATTTTTGAAACTTTAAGAACTAGTTGCTTTTAAGGCCCAAATTTAGGATCGGGGTCTCAAAACTGAAATTGGACTTCGAATTTGGATTAAGTGAGGCCGAGAGATGAGTTTTGATATATAACATCGATATGTTTCGAAGTAGCATGAAATTTGAGACACGAGGCTCAAGATTTTGCCTCGTTTTGCGTGTCACGAGTCGGGACCCAAATTAATTGAATTGTATGTCTAAACTAACTATTTTGGATGCTTGAAATTTAGTGGTGATGTCTATTTCTCAATTTGAGACATCGTTGGGAAAATCACCCCTCAAAATGGACTCACGAGATTCCGAAATGACCTCTCGAGTGACCAAGTAACCAACGAGAGATTCTATAGGCACCGATAGCTTAGCATAGCTATCAAAGGAAGGTAGGGATTTAATTACCAATTTTTATACTTATTTTGTTTTAAAATGTGCATTATCACCTATTTCTTTAAATTATCGATTTTCATGGATTTAGTTGATTTGATTAGATTTAGTGAACTTGTGAACTATTGAGATCTATTAGATTGTTCTAGGATTGGACTGTATAGATTTTATATAGTTCTTAAAATTTTAGTTTTTAGAAAATACAGTCTTTATTCTACCTAATTTTCAGTAAATGTTAGAATAATACCAAATGAGTTTTAAAGCATGACTTCTTGATATACTTGATGTATGGTTATTATACACTATATGATATATTGTATCTACTATAAAATCATACGCTTGAGTTCCATTTTTGCATCGTGACATCTTAGATTGCTGGCAAGTTACTATAGTGATAGGTGAGAGACCTAAGTCTATGTGTACGATTTGCTGACACACCTACGAGTAGTATTAGGATAATGGATACCTTTAATAAAGAGGTATTACAGGGTCGTGATGGGAGGATGAGAGCTCATTCATATACTTGGTTGATTTATGATATGTACCACTATGCAATTTTGGTTTTGATTTTGAATACATGATTACTCTTGACCTAAATTATTTTGCAAACTTAATTTATAAATGGATTTGGAAAGGTACTAATCATGTAGGTTTGAAAAGTTGCATTTATTTCAAAAAGTTAATTGAAGTCCTACTGAGTATGTGAATGCTCACGCTTTCTTTTCCCCTCTCAGGTGATGTACAATGTGACTTAGGTAACTTGAGAGTGGAGTGGTTAGGAGAGAAAACTTGTTATTAGTTTAGTAGTTGGTAATTATTTAATAACTCTTATTTTGAATTTGTAATAACACTATAAGACTTATACTATGGATTTAGTCAGTATTACCAATTATACCTACTTGTGATGATGATGGTGATGTATATGTATATTTTATGAATATTATTAACAGTCTGTGTCTAATGATAATCACAAAACTATGGAAATTTATAATTTAGATTATTTTTATAAACTTTTATAGAAGCTATCCTTTTTTAAACTAACTGTCACTTTTTTGAAAAATTGAAGTTTCTAAAATTTTCTAAAACAACTTATGAATTTCCACTTATAAAATTCCTCTTCTATAGCTGGCATAAGGTTTGAGTCATGACACGATTAGTAGACATAATACAAAAATTTTTGTTGTCATTTTTTCTTTTTTACATATTGATAAGTATATTTTACACTTATCTTTACTATACTATAGCCTCAACCTTGTGGCACCGCGATACCACCGTTTGGCGCTATAGCACCAGGTTCCGGTCAGTTGTGGTGCTGCAGTGCCAAAAAGTTGCAAAAAACTTGCATTTTTCTCGTGATAGCTCTTCTATTTAAACTCTCTTTCTCTTATTTGAACAGAGACCCAAAAGGGAGACGAAAATCTTAGTTGCCAAGGGTTTCTAGAGCTACTCCAAAGAAGAAAATAACATCAAGGAAGAGGATTCAAGAGGAGAAAATCATAGTGGAAAGCTTCAAAAAGAGTTTTTCTTACCTTTTACTCGTCTTTCTCTTTTATTTTCTGCACTTGAATTTGTATCCATTTTGTTATATTTATTGTGTTTTTCCTTGTATGAACATGAACTAAACTCCATTTTAAGGGAGACAATTGAACCTCTAATGTAATCCAACTATTTGGTTTTCCTCTATTGTTTATCCACGGCTGATTTGAATGTTTTATCTTGAACTTAATGCATCTATTTACTTGGCCACTAAATAAATTATTGCTGTAAACTCTGTATGAACTTGGGAAAGAGATTATATATTTGGACATAGATAGATCACCATAAGATTACCTAGTGTAGGGTGAGTTTGCATAGGATAGGAATATACCTATGTAAATTGTGCAGCCTTGTGTGAGAATGACCAAACTTAATGAGTCTAATCAATTAATGTTAGGAGAAATATATTATCTTGTATAGACATTTTCACTTATATCTTGGAAAAGATTTTGTGAATACTTGAGAATTCTCATCATCTTGTATAGACATTTTCACTTATATCTTGGAAAGGATTTTGTGAATACTTGAGAATTCTCAGTAGTCAATTCTATATAGATACTTGTATATTGAGGAAAACTAATAGTTGAATGAGTTAGAGGATAGATTACATCTCTAGTGTTTTTACTATTGCTCTAAGAACTACCTTTAGTTGTGTAATTTCAGTTTCCTTTCTTACCTTTTACATTGCTATTTACATTTTGATTCTTGCACAAAACCATCAATCATTGTCATTTGGATAAATTGGAAACTAGTTTCGGTTAGTACTTAGCATTTGTGAATCGAGTACTCCTCGTGAGATCGACACTCTCTTAATTCTATATTACTTGTTGTGACCCGTATATTTGCGGTGTTTTGTGTGTTAGAAAAAGTCTAATAAGTTTTTTGCATCGTTGCTGAGGAGTACGGTGATTTACTTCTTGTTAATACTTGTGAATCTTAGGTATTTTATTTTGCTATATGAGATGCACGAGGAGTAAAGACTTCTTATCATTTAACCTTGAGATTGAGCGTACCTTGAGGGAAATTCGAAGATAGAGAAATCAAGGAGTCAACCCTCAAGTAGCTATGGAAGACCGAGACAATGCTAGATCTTTGAGAGACTTTACGGTTCCTGTTCTTGAAGGTTTCGGTCCTGTATTTGGAGGCTGGCCATCAACGCCACTAACTTTGAGTTGAAATCGGCAATCATTTAGATGGTGCAAGATATGTGCCAATTTGCTGGCTTACTAAGTGATGATCCTAACTAACATATCATGAATTTTTTGGAAACTAATTTCTATTAGTACTTAGCATTTCTGAATCAAGTACTCATCGTGAGATCGACACTCTCTTACTTCTATATTACTTGTTATGATCTGTATACTTGCGGTGCTTTGTATATTAGAAAAAACCCAACACATATCCTAAAATAAAAGCTAATTTATTCCAAAGAAGAAAAGAAAATTAAAACAAAATAAAGAAACATATAGGACATAATCCGTACCGAAAAAGAAAAGTAATTAGCCGATTCATCATTTAAAAATTTCTTTCCAACCCTAGAAAAGTAATAAATAGAATAATTCTTCTCGAGCTTGATCACATTCATAAAAAATCGTAACACGTCTCTTTGCCATCCCCATCCACTTGATGAATAAAATCACAGCATGTGCAACCAGTTGCAGTAGTATCCTCTAGAGATGGTAACTCGATGATGACGTGATCATCTATAACAAACCCAATTTTAGTCTAGGTATTTGACAAGTTAATTAAAAGAGAACTTTAAAACCAATTTTAAAAGAAGCTTTTCGGACCAACTTTCAAATTAATGAGTAGGCCACTATATTATAGTTAGAACGAAAAATAAGTTTTATCAAACATATACCAACTCAAATAATGTCACATTAGTCCAGTGATAAAATACTCTTTCTATTGGTTAGATCAAATAATGTCACATTAGTCCAGTGATAAAATACTCTTTCTATTGGTTAGATCTGGGTTCAAGTTATTACAGTACTTATAACATGCAATATATAAGGTTACAAACGTTTATAATAAATTTTTTAATAAATAATGTTACCAAAATATTATGCTCCAAATTTGAGTAGAATTTCGGCAGCGCTTTAAAACAAAAGATTGTTAACCGTCGAGGCCTGTGTTCCACACAGAGTCCTTAAAACTGATTCGCTCCCTCCACCAGAATGCTTGAGGATTTTGCAAGCGTCAGTCTCCCAGGATACAACGACGAAGAGCAGCAGGTGAAGCACCAACACCTCCACTCTACGAACTGGATATCTTTGAACTCAAACACACCAGAACTCTAGCTAGAAAAACTGATGAACTCAAGAACACTTGAGAGAGAAAGGCAGAGAGAAGAAAGCTTCTGTTTTTTTTTTTTGGTGTGTTGAATGAGGAGGGGAAGCTCACCTTTTATAGTCTCCAAAGGGGGGACTTGGTAGCAAAACCAGAAAGTTTTCCATTAATCTCAAAATGTTTTCCAGCCATTAGTATGGCTATTACTACCAGTTTTATTGCATGGCAGTTTCAACATCTAAAAACAATTATTCTGGTTCAAAATGGTAAAAATATATATATATATATATTGGGCCACAACAAAAAGATGGGCTTACTATGGTCCAAGTTTTGGCCCGACATTCGTGTCCGCAGGTGCGGGCACACATGAACCCATGCAAATTCAGGCCCAACCCCGAAGATTTGCACCCTTCCTGCGCACGCCTGAGAGAGCATCTGTGGTAGTTATTCTTACCACCATCACAAAACAAGGTTCTATATAAACTACTTGCACCATGCATTTCCCACCAATGTGGGACTCTAATATTTTCTTTTTATTTTCCATTTCAATGGTGCACTTTTGAGCAATAATTTCTCATTTATCCGTGCACCATTTTGAGCGTGTGAATATACGAAATCGATGTCCTCGCGGAGGAGAGCAAGAATTCACTAAGATCTTTCATCAACAAGATGTGGGTCCCACTCACTTTTTAGCTTCAAAATGGTCCATGAAAATGGGTTTTATAACAAATTTAATCTTTAAAATCTACTTGGGCTTCCAAGCCCAAGCCAAGCCCAAATTATTTCCTTAACCCATTTTTCTAACAATCTCCCACATGAATGGAAATTGTAAAAGGAGAGACTACAGACTTTAGACAAGGTGATAGAGTTCAACGAATGAAACCTGCATAGGATAAATAGGTGTTACTCTTTGAACCTTCCCGAGTATATTTACTTTACTGACTGATCAGTAGACACGATGTCTTTGAACTGTTCTGTCGTTCATGTAAACAATAATATACTTCACACAGGAATCTTTCTTAACAAATCCAGTTCTTACGGTTATGTTCATTTTGGCCTTGAACATCTCTGTCTGGTTCTGCAAGAGTTTCTAAGGAATTAAGCCCTCAT
>JXTB01000079.1:724313-746212 GCA_002914805.1 Parasponia andersonii
GAGAAGAGAGAAAGAAAGGAAAAGGACAGGGCATGTGGCCTTGTCTTATAGAGTTGTGCAATTTTTCAAAAATTGCACATAAGTCCCCAAATTTCAAATCTCTATCAATCTAGTTCCCAAAAATTACAATTTAGTCCATTCGCACAAAACTTTTGCAAATTAATCTTTCCAATATTTTATCCAGAAAATTGGTAAATTATCCAAATTACCCTCCCAAAATCTGGATTTTTACATTCTCCCCTACATAAAAGAATTTCGTCCCGAAATTCAAAGTACAAGTTAAGGTTTACATCACAATACAACTTCTGATTGAAGGTCAAATAAATGAGGGTACTTCTCGTACATCTCCGTCTTGAGTTCCCAAGTAGCCTCGTCTTCCTTGTGATGTTCCCAAAACACCTTGACAAGTGGAATCTTTTGTTGCGAAGCACCTTCAACTCTCTAGCTAACAAATGAATAGGCTACTCTTTATACGACACATCTTCTTGGATTGGTACATGCATGTACTGAACAATATGAGATGGGTCCGCCGTGTATTTCTTCAACATTGATACGTGAAACACATTATGCACGTGACCCAACTGTGCAGGTAGATTCAGGCAATACGCCACTGGTCCAATTCTCTCAGTGATCTCAAAGGGACCAATATACCTTAGAACAAGCTTACCCTTAACTCCAAATCTTGTAACACCTCGCCTTGGAGTCACTTTCAGGAATACGGAATCACCAGTATCGAACTCTACCTCATGCCTCTTCGGGTCAGCATAACTCTTTTGGCGACTCTGAATCTCTTTGAGTCTCTCTTGGATACCCTTGATCTTCTCAGTAGTCTCTTCAATCAACTCAGGTCCAAGAGTAACACGCTCTTCGGGCTTCACCCAACTCAAAGGCGATCTACATGGCCTTTTTATACAACATTTCATATAGAGCCACACCCACACTGGTTTGGTAATTGTTATTATAAGCAAATTCCACCAAAGGAAGATGATCATCCCAGTTCCCACCAAAGTCCAGTATGCAACAACGTAACATATCCTCAAGAATCTGAATTGTCCTTTCAGATTGACTATCTGACTCTGGATGGTGAACTATATTGATATCCAACTGCGTACCCAACGCTTTCTGCAAGGCTCTCCAAAACTTAAAAGTGAACCTTGGATCTATGTTAGATACTATGCTTGAAGGCACACCATGCAAGCATATGATATCCTCCACATACAGTCTACTGAGCTTAGTAAGAGAGTAGTCCATCTAGATCGGTATAAAGTGAACACTCTTCGTCAACCGATCGACTACCACACAAACTACGTCATTCTTTCTTAAGGTCTTCGGCAAATGGGTCACAAAGTCTATCGTGATCTTGTCCTATTTCCATTCCGGAATTGGCAATAGCTGAAGTAATCCAGCAGGCCTCTGGTGTTTAGCCTTGACTCGCTAACAAATCAAATACTTAGCCACAAAAGTAGCTACATCCTTCTTCATCCATTTCCACCAATACTGCTGCTTCAAGTCCTGGTACATCTTGGTACTACCCGGATATACTGCGAATCTTGATTTGTGAGCCTCAGATAAAATAGTTTCTCGCAGATTAGGGTCATCAGCTACAGCCAACTTCTCACTGAAAAGCAAAAATCCTTCTCTGTTAGTGCTCCAACCATCTAACTGCTCACCATTTTGAAGCCGATTCCAGATTGTCCTCAACTCTCTATTTTGCCACTGACTCCGTTGGACAGTCTGGAGAAAAGATGGTGAAATCACAATATTGCTCAGGCAAGTAACCCTTTCATTCTTGAAGTACTGCAAGTTGTAATCACCAATCGCAACTGAGTTCTTCCAGTCTTCAAACACTAGTGCAGCTAGTGCACCATGAGGCTTCCTACTCAGTGCATCTGCTACAACATTGGCTTTACCAGGATGATACTATAGGTCGAAGTCATAATCCTCCATATACTCAACCCATCTTCGCTGTCTCAAGTTCAAATCCTTCTGAGTAAAGAGAAATTTCAAACTCTTATGATCGGAGAATATGTCGAACTTCACACCATACAAGTAACATCGCCAAATCTTCAAAGCAAAGATCACGACTGCAAGCTCCAGATCATGTGTGGGATAGTTCCGATCATGTGGCTTCAACTGACGAGAAGCATAAGCCACAACTCGACCATTCTGCATCAAGACACATCCCAAACCCATTTTTGAAGCATCAGTATACACCACAAATGACTCGTTACTGTCAGGAACAGTAAGAATAGGTGCGATGGTTAAACTCTGCTTCAACCTGACAAAAGCTTCTTCACTTTCGTGATCCCAAACAAACTTAACATCCTTCCTGGTCAACTTCGTCAAAGACAAAGTAATTCTCGAGAAATCTTGTACAAAACGACAGTAATAGCCTACCAAACCAAGGAAACTACGTACCTCCATCATATTTCTCGGTCTTTCCCATTCCAGAACAGCTTCGATCTTAGTGGGATCGACTGAAATACCTCCGTGAGAAATCCTATGACCCAAGAACTTCACTTCTGACATCCAAAAGTCACACTTCGATTTCTTGGCATACAACTGATGATCTATCAGGGTCTTGAGTACTATCTCCAAATGTTCAGCATACTCTTCTCGATTCTTGGAATACACCAAGATGTCATCGATGAACACAACTACAAAACGATCCAAAAACGACCTAAAATTCCAATTCATGAGATCCATAAATTCTACGGGAGCATTCGTCAAACCAAATGGCACCACCAGAAACTCAAAGTGACCATATCGAGTTCTGAATGCTGTCTTAGGTATATCATCCTCTCTTATCTTCAACTGATGATAACCGAATCTCAAATCGATCTTAGAAAAGAACCTTGAACCACCGAGTTGATCAAACAACTCATCTATCCTTGGCAAAGGATACTTGTTCTTCACTATCAACTAGTTCAACTTCCGGTAATCCACACAAAGTCTCAACGCACCATCAGCTTTCTTCGCAAACAAAACAGAAGTACCCCAAGGAGAAGTGCTACTACGAATAAAGCCCTTGGAAAGCAAATCGTCCAACTGTTATCTTAATTCTTCCATCTCAGCAGGTGCCATACAATAGGCTGGAATAGAAATTGGTTGAGCTCCAGGAACTAGTTCAATACAGAACTTGATCTCCCTATCTGGTGGTAACCCCGGTAAGTTTTCAGGAAACACTTCCGAATACTCACATACCACCGGAATCCATAGGTCTTGATCTTCTGTCCTTACCTCGCCATCCATGGCAAACAAGTTCCCATAACACTCAAGTTTCTTTCTTCTACCCATGTACGCTTTTAGAACAGGACTAGGCTTCAACGGACTCATCCTAGCCTGATAGACAATAGGATATCTATCACTAGGAAAAAGAGTCACCCGCTTCGTACGATAGTCCACAACCGCTCGATATTTCGACAACTAATCTATACCGAGTATTACGTCGTACTGTCCTATCGGCAATACAATCAAATCAGCAAGAAGCTTCCTATCACCAACCACAACCCGACAAGACTTACACATACTAGACACATCGGCTACTCCTCCCAATGGTGTACCCAATGTCAATACATAATCCAAATCAGAAAATTTCAACCCCAACAGTTGAGCAAATAATAAGTATATGAATGAATGGGATGCACCAGCATCAAACAAAATATGTGCCCAAGAGTATGAAAGAAGGATCATACCATCAACAACACCTCGACCGGTGCGATTCTGAGTGTCGTCAACCCTAGTAAAAGCATAGGCTTGGCCAGTCACCTTCCCTTTCCCCTTGTTGCCTCTCCCCTGACTAGGATAGCTATTGCTGGATCCTGGACCACTACTGCCATATCCACGCCTACCCTAACTCCCTGAGGCCTGAGGAGTCTAAAAGTTCTGAGTAAAACCCTGAAGGCGGTACTGATGCTGATAAGGCTGAGGGGAAGTAAAAGCCTGTGAAGCACCCTGTGACTATTGCGGCCTTGCTTGAGTGTTCTGATAAGAAACAGAACCAGAATGGCTCTTCTGCGGTCCTCCCTGAGAAAGAGGAGAATTCTGCAAACGGTTAGGATACTCCTTCTTCCGATGACCCGGCTAGCCACAAACAAAACATCCTTTATACGGATTGCCTCTGCCACCCCCTGAAGAACCACTGCTATTCAAGCTCCCACTGTTCAGAGTACCCTGGGCTGACCACTGCCCTTGGTTCCTTCTGGTGGCTTTCCTGTCATTACCTCTCTATTGGTTCCTCCCGGAATCCAATCCTTCTTCGATGGCCTCTACCCGTTGGGTAGCCACTACAATCTCAGGAAGAGTATGGAAGGTCTGAGTACCAATCCTGTTGAAATGTTTCGATTCAGATGACTCCTGAACTTGGCAACTCGGTACTTCTCACTCGTACCCGGTCCAAGAGCAACACTTGCTAACTCAGCGAACTCTATCAGGTACTCATTCATTGTTCTGTTACCTTGAATCAATGTCTCAAATCGGTTCACCACTTCATCATGTTGATCCTCATTGGCATACTGGGCCTTGAAAATCCGTTCAAAGTCTTCCCAAGTCAGACCCACTACATCTTGCATCCATTCCACTGTCTCCTACCAATGAATGGCACTCCCCGTCAAACGGGTAACAGCAAACACAGTCCAAAACTCAACCGGAGTACCAAAGGCCCCAAAGTGCCTCTCCATCTCACGTAACCAAGCAATTGCCATGAGAGCTTCTGGTCTACCATCAAACTGCCCTAGCTAGAGACGCATGAACCGCTAGAAATGATCAGCCTGATCCAACTGACGTTCCCTCAGAGCTGGAGGCTGATAGTCTGGATTGCTCATCTGTACGAATGCCTACTGCATTGCCTCAATCAGATGAGTGAAATCCGGACAAGGAGGTTCGGCACCTGATCTAACTGACGTTCCCTCGGAGCTGGAGGTTGATAGTCTGGATTGCTCATCTGGACGAATGCCTGCTGCATTGCCTCAATCAGATGAGTGAAATCCGGACAAGGAGGTTCGGCACCCGGCTGGTGCCTCGGAACTCTTCTAGGAGGCATCCTTACTATTCTGAAATAATATGCCAAACTGTTTGTGAGATAATAATACATGCTTGTCATAAAAACAACTTCAATCTAGTTTAATGGTGATACGTCCGAGCTGTTAAACTCAAAGCTCTGATACCAAAAATTTTGTCACGACCCAAAACCCGGGCCAGTGGCAGAAGGGGAATTTCACAAAGGTGGGAAATTCCTTGATTTATTTGAAAAGTGTCAAAAGTTCTAGTTTTTATAAAAACAGTCCATTTAAATAAAATAATTAGAATTCTATCTTGTGAACCACTTCTACAGTTCGTATACACCATTAAACATAGACTGAATAATAACTAAAAATAACGAAGTTACATAAAAGCCCAAGTATCACCATCATCCACAACAAAAGTCAAATACTATAATGACATATATAAGTTTGCAAACAAATTAGAAAGCAGTAATCTTGGTTCAATGCTAATACAAGACCCAAACAATCCAAACACCAAGACGACAAATTTCTAGCACTACCAAGAGACGAACTACAATCAAGATGATCTCTTACTCCTCTTGATCACCGAGATCGCACTGGACACCACCTGAGGAAGAAGGTAGGGGGTGAGCATAAAATGTCCAGTAGGAAAATAATTACCTCGATCGAAAATATTTTAGTGATGGGGAATTCCTGCATGGTTAATTTAGTCCAAAACATACATATATATATAATCCAAACCGGAAATCTCTATATATATAAAAAGTAGTGTAATCAAAACTATTCAATCTATATGCATATGACACAAATCAACCATACCTATGAGCTCTCATCCTCTCATCTGTGGAAACCCAAGATGATGGCACTAAGTATACCTAACAGCCTGCTTGATACCTAAGCCCATACCCGGAGGGGACACCTGTATGTCACCTACCAAACCTGGAGGAACAACCGAATTGCCTACGCTTGCCAAATTGGGAGGTAATCAGAAGTAATAAAACCCTGCGAGTTTACGGACTTTCACCGACGGTGGAGCACGCAGCGCCACATTGTAACCCACGATGCTAACACGGTGCTCATGTATGATCCTATGACACGTGCAATACAGAACTCAAGTGTGAAAATAATCATGCTCTAGTTTTTCAGTAAAATTAGCGTAGTAGGTTTTTATAGAAAAACAGGCAGCATAATTGCTCTATTTTTAATATACCCAAAATAACCTGCACTCAGAAAATTCCCAGAGAAATACAGTATATATCTCATACAACCAATTCCTATCACAGATTTTCAAGAAACAAAAAATCACATTTGTTCTCATATGTTACAGAAAATAAGTTTTATTCAAAAACGATATAAAACAGAGGTGATTGAGTCCCTACCTCGCTCGAATAGTAATACCACGCTATCGAATCCTCAAGGTATCATTGACGATCGCTCGGAGGGTCGGGAATCAATTCCAAGCCCTCGATCGTCCTCTTGCGAAAAACTAACTTCTCACCGGAGCTTCAATTCCACAAACGAACCTCTTCGTTGTATTCCTAGCACCCAAAATAGCCAGGTTAGACATATAACTTGTCCAATTCGGGTCCGGATCCACACCGCACTGGTGGCACACAAAACGAGATAAATCTCGACCGTTCGATCTCGATTTCTATGTCGATCACCAAATATAGGCAATATATATCAAACTTCTCCATTTTCCGAGTACAATCCAAAAATGACAATAAAAACTCAATCCAACGGCCGGATCAAAAAGTCAAACTTAAACTCAAAATATCTAAAAATGACAACTTTCAATCCAGGCAAAATGGGGTCGAGATATATATACCTTGATTATCCTTGAGACGAGACGAATCCAACAAGACTAGTTGGAGGTCGAATGGTGGCCGGAATCGTCGCCGGTGATGAAAAAACTGAAACGGCGACTTGGAGGATTTCCGGCGTTGCAGGCGACTGCTGGCGAGGGGCGGCGTAGCTTCGGCGCAGCACGGGGATCCTTCGCCCGTCGACGGCGCGGGCACACGGTGGCTAGAGTGGCGGTCGCGGCTTCCTCCAATGGTGCGGCCGAAAAACGCAGAGAGAGAGAGGGAGAAGTCGGGGGAGAAGAGAGAGAGAAAAGAAAAGGACAGAGCCACGCGGGCTGTGCAAAAATTATACATAAGTCCTCAAATTTCAAATCTCTATCAATCTAGTCCCCCAAAAATTACAATTTAGTCCCTTTGTATAAAATTTTTGCAAATTAATCCTTCCAATATTTTATCTGAAAAATAGGTAAATTGTCCAAATTACCCTCCTCAATTCCGGGTTTTTACATATATAGGATCGGAATGTAACGTTGTCACATGATTTTTCCAATTCAGAACACCTTATTCCCAATCTATATTGCAGAAATGTGTTCTAAATTGATAAAATCGTGTGATAATCTACCGGTGCCGAATGAGACCATAACTATAATTATCAAGTATAAAAAAAATCTAACTTGGAATACGAACTTCTTTAATGTGGGTGGGATGCACCATAATCAAACTAAGCTTTTGATTCTTTCATGCATGAGTAAATACTCTCGTTTGCATATATGAAGGAGTGGACTATTATTTAGGATTAGATTATAATAATGTAATATGGATAAAAAAATTATGAGATTAAATAAAAAAAAAGTAAAAAATTATATAGAACCCATTTTATTTGAAAAATGTGTAATAGAAAGATGTGGAACCCACTTTATTTAAGAATCAGAAGAAAGAAATAAAAAGCAAAAAAATGTGCTAGACCCCACTTACGGGGAATGAAAAAGAAGATATATGAAATTATTTTAACACATCTTCTAAATAAATTACAATATTCCCCATTAGGTTTATTTTGTCCTCTCACAACTCCTCTTTTGCAACATCAAACATGGGACTGGGCTAAAATAGTCGAGTCCCATTCTTAGTCCGGCTCAGCCAAATGCTCCCTAAAACTATTAAAGTCTATTGGAACCCTCCTCTTGACCGGGTTACGGTTAATATGGATGGAAAATCTAATGGGTATAGCAAAACTGGCAATTTTGAAGAATCACTTTTCAGAACTTATTGGCGACTTCGTTATGTGAAAGGTTATTTTTTCTAATTTCTTTTATTATCTTTATTTTGAAGCTGAACTTGTGGCTATTGTTCATGTTACCCTCTATGATTAAGAGAATATATAGTTTGTTATATCAATAGATAGAATCTGATTCTACCTAAATTCTATATGGTGGGTTACTCTATCGAATTCTCATTTGTTTGATCATATGCGTTGGCGGTCTTCTTTAGGGTGACGCGTCTTTGAAAAGGTAATTAGCGGAGGTGGAGCAACATGGGGGACAGAGGGAGCAATTGCCCCTCTGAATTTTATTTTTCTTGTAAGTAACAGGTAAATTAATTTTCATAAAATTATGATCTTGGCCATATCTAAACTTAGTTTTTGGCCCCTCTGTATTTGTAAAATTTTAAATAATATCGGCCCCTCAAACTTCGAGTCAGGTCATTTCTACAATTGAAGCACATTTGATTTTTGCATCCTCTAGATTAAAGTTTTGGCTCCACCCTTAGTAACTAGCTAGGTCATTACTAATAAATGATATGTAAGCTTTGAGAAATCCAACTATAATAATCTCTAAATATTCAAAAATTTATATTTTAATTTACTGTAAAAGGGTAAAGACCTATTTTTCCACAATCGTAAACTTTAATTTTGACCAGATAAACTCAATGAAATCTGACTGAAAAAAAAATTGAATAAAAAGTTATACTTGGTATTAATAAAAAGCTCTGATTTTTTTTTTTTTGGAAAAAAAATTCTTAACGTTGTGGGTTATATTTTGTATTATATTATCTCCAATTACAGTAATAAAATTAATAGAGTATGTAGCCTCAATGGAGAAGCTGTCATAATAATGGTTATATACCTAGATATATATAGAATCTGATTCTGCCCACTATGGGTTAATTAATTTGCTAAATTATCGTTCTTTAATGAGTTGTCTTGATCATAGAAAGCATGGATTTGTTAGTAATCATATATTCCAATACATTATTTTACTTTTAAGCTACCCTCTTATTTACTCTCTCCACCCTTTTTTACTACAACAAATGGGTAATAGAGTAAGGACGACTTAAGCGGTGACGCAACTTTAGAACCCTTTTTTATTACAATAAATGGGTAATAGAGTGAGGATGCCTACAGAAGCGACGCCATTAAAACCTAAAAAGTTATAGCGGAAAATTGGACTTTTTTAAAGCAAATGGCAAAGTTGTAATCAAGCAAATTTTTATTAAAATAATAAAATATCTAAAATTTTTAATTAGGGTACTACAGTATCCTATATTTGCTTAAAAGGGCCTCAGAAGCTCCTAATTCTCACATTTGAAGCCATTTGAAGAGAGAGAAAAGGAGAAAGAGGTAGTCTCTGTCGTTGCCACAAGCTACCTCACTGCTGCTTAACTCTACTCACACACTAGCTCGCATGAAAGCCCAGTCGCTGACAAAGTCACTGCCGCTGATCCTGAGCGGTTTCGCCTTTGGACACTGCCATAGGAACTCGTCGAAGTTTTCACCTGCAACTTGGTTTTCTGGCCATCGACGCCGTTTGCCGCCACCGCATGTGGTCAGCGCCAGCACATGGGAGCTTGTCTCGTCATTGCCGACCACCTCTAAGTAGTTACTCGATGAAATTCATCTTTGATAAGATTTTCACCACTTTTATTTTTTTTACCAACTTTATAAAAAGTGATATTTACGTAATTATTTAGGTCAAGTATTTTATTGACCAGAGGTAAATATATCAGGTGAAAGAGGATTAAAAATTATGAATAATTATGATTAGTAGAAGTAAAAATGGTAATTAAAAGTATGGTAAATGGTAATTAGAAAAAGAGGATATTTTTCTAAATAATTCCAAAAGGTAGTATTATTGTAATTTTGGATTTTTGAGCGTAACTAATGCTCAGGATCTCGAAACTGAGTTCTGACTTCGAATTTGGACTCTGTGAGATTGAGAAATGAATATTGATATAAAATACTACTATGTTTCATTGTGGAACGAAAATTGGAATTTTGTGGCTTAAAATTATACTATTTTGTATGCCACATGTCGGTCTTACACCGGGACCCGTTTTGACAAGGTATATTTCTAACCTAGTATTTTTAGGTATTCTGAATTCATTGGTGACCTCCGTTTCTCTATTTGAGACTCCAGTAAAAAAATCACTTTTTTAAATGGACTTACCAGGAACCAGAAAGTGTTGTTCGAATATCTAAGTGACTAACTGGAGATTCTTTGAGCATCATTAGCCTGGTATTACTACTATATTGAGATAAAGATTCGATTACTTGATTTTATACATATTTTGATTTACAATTGCATTAAAAGTTATTTATGAAAAATCGTGATTGTACGATAATTTATGAAATTGCTATAAACTATTAGATTATATTGGGATTGGACTGTGTGGATTATTATACTTATTTTTATATTGTGATTATGGGGTAAAACAGCAGTGTACAACCCATGTATAGTAAATCCCAGAATAATGCCAAGTTGGATTTTGAAGTATGATTTGAATATTAGATGCATGGTTGTTGTATATTGTTATATATTGTACATACTATGGACCACACACTTCAGTTTCATTATAGCATCGCAGTATTTTTAGATCACTCGCAAGTTACTATAGTACTAGGTGAGAGACCTAGGCCTCTACACAGGTTTTAATCTGATACGCCTACGAATAGTGTCAGGATGCTGGGTACTTCTGCGACAGAGGTATTATAGAGTCGTGATGGAAGGATGAGAGCTCACTTATTTACTTGTGAATATATGATATATACAATAATATAGTTTTGGATTTAGTTTTGAGTATGTGATTATTCTGGATACCAGTGATTTATAAACTTGATTTATAAATAGATTTAAAGAAAATGACTATACAGGTTTGTGAAATTGTATCCATCCAAAAGGTAATTAAATTCCTACTGAGTATATGAATGCTCATCTTTTACTTTTCCTCACTCACATATTATTCGATATGATTTTAGAGACTTGGGAGCTGATTAGAGAGGAGCTAACTATCGTGTTGGAGATTGGTAACTATTTAAAATAACTTGGTTATTTATCTTGACTTGTATAAAAAACTTAAGGGCTTGTTTTACAGACTCGATTTGTATAATTAGTGTACTAAATTATGAGACTACTGATGATAATGCTTGGTTTGTTTTAATAAATTTTATTATCAATATACGTCTAATGGTGATAAAAAATTGTGGGAATTTTACTTATAAAATTATTTTTATAAATTTTACAAAAAAATAACTTTTAAATTTCTACTGTGAAATTCTCTTTTTGCCATTGGTCTGAAGTTTGGGTCTTGACAGAAAATTTTAGTATAAGAGCAGATGTTTATCTGCCTTGAATGTGACACTATTAGATTAGATTATAACTAGTTTTCAAAAAACATAAAAGTTTGAAATTCAGTATCATTGTCTCACTAACACTTTGGCATATTTATATAAACTAGTAAGATACCTCCGAGAAGAAGAGTACTGATGCAAGAACTAAGAGCTGATACTCCTCCACCACAACAAGAAATTCCCGACCCTCTTGCGGATCTTTATGAAGCTTTGCAGGAAATACTGAGACTAAGAGCTTAATGAGATCCTAAGGCTCGTCAGGCTAGCTTTTTCAAGGATTTCATCAAGTTGAGTCTGCCAACTTTTGATAATAAACCAAACCCTACCGTAGTTGGGAAATGACTTAGAGATATTAAGAAGATCTTTATGACCATTGGGACACCTGCTGAGTTCCGAGTTGTCTTTGTCATTTATAAGTTATTTGATGGAGCTATTAACTGGTGGGAAACTGTCAAGATGTCATGACATGAGACTGTTATGACTTCGGATGTCTTTGAAGGACTATTCAGAGACTAATATGCCAGTGCTAGTCATAGATCTACTATGATTAGAGAATATGAGCGACTCAAGCAAGATGACTTGATTGTGAATGTGTACAACATCTTGTTCATAGAATTGGCATAGTATACTTATGTACCGAGGACAAACCCTACTTTCCAGATTGTCAAGTTCATGGAAGCTCTGAGGCCAAGTATCCTTGAAAAGATTGTAACTCAGCATTTTGATAACCTGGTCAATTTTATTACTGTGGCACAGAAAGCAAAAGTCTTTCTTGATGACAAATTGACTTTGAGGGAACAGTTGAGGAGTAGATAGTGACAGGAAGGCTAACAAGAGAAACCAAGGGCAGTTGCAATCACATAAATCTTAGAGCAGTGGTTTTTCTAGAAGAGAATGGTTTAGACTATATGGATGCTTTCACTGTGGCCAGCAGAGCCATCAAAAGAAGTTTTGTCTCTTTCGCTAACAGAAACCAGCCTTATCTCAAGGTGGGTCACAGAGAAGGCAGAGTGCGTCTGTACCATTCTAGAGTAACTTGATGATACGAGCTCGAATTTAGCCTCAAGCATTTAACTCTTCGCCTTTCCAACAGTCTTTTGGCTCCCAATACTAGTGCTAGTATCGACCACAAGGTTCTAGCTACACTTAGAATTTTCAGACTCCACGAGCTTCTAGTAATCAAGAAGCATGTAGATATACTAGCATTGGTCCAAGAGCTAGTAACAGCCGACCTAGTCAAGGGAGAGGGAACAAAGGGAAAAAGAAAATCTCTGGTCAATCTTTTGTAGTCACTGGAATAGATGATGGTCGTGATCACACTGCAAGGGAGTCATAGATGGTATGAATCTCATTTCATACTCTTGGGCTCATGTTTTATTTAATATTGGTGCTTCACATTCTTTTATTTCCTTGCTATTTACTTAATTAATGGGATTGAAATATTCTATGTTGGATTTTGTTTTGACTTTGGGAACACTAATGGATAGAGTAGTTGATATTTCTACTGTGTGTCATGATTGTCTGATTTTGAATGACAGTAAAGAGTTTTTGGCTAATTTGAATGTGTTGTCTTTGCAACAATCTGGTGTGATTCTCAATATAGATTGGTTATCTATATATCAAGCTGTTGTTGATTATTTCGAAAAGAGAGTTACTCTTTTGCTTGAGGATAGATGTCCTGTTGTTTATCAAGTTTGTTTTAATTCTTTGAAACCAAGTCCAATTTTGAAAGCATGCATGGATGGAAGGAAGAAACTCGAGTTTTATGGGAATTTATTTACCATCAGTGGTGAGATGGAGACTACCGATCAACATCCCTTGATATTAGTGGTTAGCGAGTTTCTAGACGTTTTTTTTAGGATTTACCGGGGCTACCACCTGATAGGGAGATCGAGTTTTGTATTGATTTTATTCCAGGAGCTCAGCCAGTTTTTATTCTAGCTTATTGCATGGCTCTAGAAGAAGTGACTGAGTTGAAAAATCAGTTAGATGATTTTTTGTCAAAGGGATTCATTAGAAATAGTAGTTCTTCATAGGGTGCACTTGTGTTATTTACCAAGAACACTGATGGTTCGCTCAGACTTTGTGTGGATTATAGAAAGTTAAATCAACTTACTGTAAAGAACAAGTATCCTCTGCTCAGGATAGATGAGTTGTTGATCAAGTTGGTGGATCAAGATTTTTCTCTAAGATCGATTTGAGATTGGATTACTAAAAACTGCGTTCAGGACTCGTTATGGCCACTTTGAGTTCTTAGTCATATCGTTTGGTCTGACTAACACTCTTGCAGCATTCATAGACTTTATGAATAGAATTTTCAGATCTTATTTAAATCAGTTTGTTGTTGTCTTTATTGATGACATCTTAGTATACTCAAAGACTCAAGAAGAATATGTTGAACACTTGCGGATTGTACTTCAAATTTTGAGAGATAATCAACTATATGCCAAAAGATTCAAATGTGATTTTTTGGATAACAAAAGTGAAATTCTTGGGGCATGTGATTTCTTAAGAAGGTATTTCAACCGATCCTACTAAGATAAAATCTATTCTAAAATAAGAAAGACTGAAGAATATCACTGAGATAAGAAATTTCCTCGATTTAGTAGGCTACTACTGTCATTTTGTGGAGAATTTCTCGAGAATTACTTACCTTTGACGAAGTTAACAAGAAAAGATGTCAAGTTTAATAGGGATGATGATTGTGAAGCCTTCATAGAATTGAAGAAGAGATTGATAGTTACACCTGCTCTTACTATTCCTAACAGTAATAAACCATATGTTGTGTACACCGATGCTTCCAATTCTAGATTAGGATGTGTCTTGATATAGAATGGCAAAGTAGTGGCTTATGCTTCTCGTCAATTAAAGCCACATAAGAAGAATTATCCTACTCATGACGTAGAACCTATAGTGATGATTTTTTCTCTCAAGATTTGGAGGTATTACTTGTATTGCGTGAAGTTTGACATATTCTCCGATCACAAGAGTTAGAAGTATCTCTTCACTCAGTATGATTAGAACTTGAGATAGTGCAGATGGATTGAATATATGGAAGATTATGACTTCAACCTGCTAATGTCATTAGCTGATGCTTTGAGTAGAAAACCTCATGGCATGTTAGCTGCAATTATTTTCGAGATTGGAAGAACTCAGTGGTAATTGGGGATTACAATTTGCAATATTTCGAGACTGACAAACCTGCTTATCTTAGTAATGTTATTGCCATACTAGCACTTCTCCAGACAGTATAGTAAAGTCAATAGCAAGACCAAGAGTTGAGAACGATCTAGAATCAACTTGAAAATAGTGAATAATTGGAAAGTTAGAGTACAAACAGAGAAGGGTTTGTGCTTTTCAAAGGAAAGTAAGTGGTAGCTAATGATCCTCACCTTAGAGAGACTATTCTCACTGAGGCTCATAAGTCCAAGTTTTCTGTACATCCTGGTAGCACAAAGATATACCATAACCTGAAAAGACAATACTCATGGAAAAGTATGAAGCGTGATATAGCTACTTTTGTGTCTAAATATATGACTTATTAGCAAGTCAAGGCAGAACAACACAGACTAGTTGGACTATTACAACTTTTACCCATACTGGAGTGGAAATAGGATAAGATCATTATAAACTTTGTGATGGGTTTGCCAATGACTTGGAGAAAGAACGATGCAATTTGGGTGGTTGTTGATCGGATGATAAAGACTGCTCATTTCATACCGATCAGATCTAATTTTTCACTCAATAAGTTTAGTTGTCTTTATATTGATAATATTATTCGGTTGCATGGGGTGTTATCAAGCATAGTTTCTGATAGAGATCTAAGATTTACATCAAAGTTCTGAAGAGCTTTACAGAGAGCTTTAGGAACAGAACTAAATCTTAATACAGCTCATCATGCTCAGACAGATGGCTAATCTGAAAGGACTATTCAGATTCTAGAGAACATGCTTCGCTATTATATACTAAATTTTAATGGAAGCTGGGATGATATCCTATCATTGGTGGAATTTACTTATAACAATAGCTATCAAATTAGTCTAGACATGACTCTATATGAGGTATTATATGAGAGACCATTAGATAACCCCTATGTTAGATTGATATAGACGAGCGTGTTACTCTTGAGCAAGAATTGGTACCAGAGACTACTGAGAAGATTACTAAGATTCGAGAAAGACTCAAGGTTATGCAGAGTCTTCAGAAAATCTATATGGACCCAAAGAGATATGAACTAGAGTTCAAAGTTGGTGATCAAGTGTTATTGAAAGTAACACCAAGGTGTGGGATGGGATCACTAGATTTGTATTTAAAGGAAAATTGGCTCCAAGGTATATTGGACCATTTGAGGTTACTATTAGAATTGGGCCAGTAGCGTATCTCTTAGATTTGCCACCGCAATTGGGCTAAGTGCATAATATTTTTTATGTCTCGATGATAAGAAAGTATGTGCCTGACCTATTGTATATCATTCAGTTTGTGGAAGTGTCGTTACAAGAAAATATAATATAAGAAGAATAACCAGTTCAAATACTGAGGAGAGAGCTCAAAGTGCTTTGAAATAGAGGAATACCACTTGTCAAGATACTCTGGTAACACCACAAGAAAGACGAAGCCATTTGGGAGCTTGAGAAAGAAATATATGCAAAATATCCTCATTTGTATAGCTTTCAGCTTGAGGTTGAACTTTGACCTTTGTATTTGAATTTCGGGACCAAATTCCTTTGAAGAGGAGATAATGTAAAACCTATAAAGTTATAGGGGCAAACTAGATTTTTTTAAAGCAAATGGCAAACTTGTAATTAAGTAATTTTCGGATAAAAATAATAAAATATATGGACTTTTAGTTAGAGTGCTACAGTACCCTATATTTGCTTAAAAGTGTATCAGAAACTCTTAATTCTCACATTTGAAGCCCTTGGAAGAGAAGAAAAGGAACGATAGGAAGAGTCTCTGCCCCTGCCATTAGCTACTGCATCACTTTCCAGCTCTACCCACACACTGGTCCATATGAAAGCCCAATCATTGACGAAGCCAACACCACTAGTCTTGAGCCGTTTCGTCACCGGATGGCATCGCAGGAGTTCCTCGACATTTCAGTCTGCAGCTTCATTTTTCGGCCACCGGCACGTCGTCTGCCGTCGCCTATCATCAGTACCGACACATAAGAGTTTGTCTCACTGTCGCTGACCACCTTCAAGTGGTTGCTCAATGAAAATCATCTCCAGTAAGTTTTTCACCACTTTTACTATTTTTACCAACTCTGCAAAAAGTGATATTTACGTAATTATTTTGGTTAAATATTTTATTTACCCGAGGTTAATATATGAGATGAAAGAGGGTTAAAAATCATGAATAATTACAGTTGGTAGAAGTAAAAATTGTAAATAGAATTGCGGTAAATGATAATTATAAAAAGATGACATTTTTCTAAATAATTCCAAAATGTGGTATTATTGTAATTTTCAGATTTTTTTGGCATAACTAATGCTCAAGATCTCAAAACTGAGTTTTGACTTCGAATTTTGACTCAGTGAGAATAAGACATGATTTTTGACATAAAATACTACATGTTTCGTTGTAAAACGAAAATTAGAATTTTGTGGCTCAAAATTGCGTCGTTTTTTGTGCCACAGCTTGGTCCTGCACCTGTACTCGTTTTCGACAAGGTATATGTCTAACGTATCATTTTTGGATGCTTAGAATTCATTGATGATCTATGTTTCTCTATTTGAGGCTCCGATAAAAAAGTCACGTTTTCAAGTGGACTTACCGAAAAGTGCAGTTTGAATACCCGAGTGATCAACAAGGGATTCTTTGACTATCATTAGCTTGGTATTACTACTATATCGAGGGAGGAGTTCGATTACCTGATTTGATACCTATTTTGATTTACAATTTTATAATATTGAATTATATTGAATTAGACTATATGGATTGTTATACGTATTTTTATATTGTGATTATAGGGTAAAACAATAGTGTAATGCCTATGTACAGTAAATCCCAGAATAATGCTAAGTTGGATTTGAAGCATGATTTGAATATTAGATGCATGGTTGTTGTATATTGTTACATGTTGTACATACCATAGGATCATACACTTGAGTTCCATTATAGCATTATGATATCTTTAGATCGTTGGCGAGTTGCTGCAGTACCTGGTGAGAGACCTAGGCCCCTGTATAGGTTTTTACCTAATACACCTATACGTAGTATCAGGATGCTAGGTACTTCTGCTACAGAGGTATTACAGAGCTATGACAGAAGGATGAGAGCTCACTTATTTACTTGTGAATGTATGGTATATACAGTGATGTGATTTTGGATTTGGTTTTGAGTATGTGATTATTCTAGATACTAATGATTTATAAATGGATTTTAAGGAACTGACTATGTATGTTTGCGTAATTGTATCCATCCGAAAGGTAATTGAATTCTTACTGAGTATGTAAATGCTCACTCCTTACTTTTCCTCTCTCACGTGGTACTCGATGTTATTTTGGAGGTGCAAGTCATAATTAGAGAGGAACTAGTTACTGTGTTGGAGATTGGTAACTATGTAATATAACTTGGTTATTTATCTTGGTTTGTATTAGAAACTTAAGGGCTCGTTTCACGGATTTGGTCTGTACAATTAGTGTGCTCGATTATGAGACTATTGATGCTGATGTTTGATTTGTTTTAATAAATTTTACTAACAATCTATGTCTAATGGTGATCACAAACTATAGGAATATTATTTTTAAAATTAATTTTACAAATTTTTCAAAAAACAACTTTTAAATTTCCACTTTAAAATTTTCTTTCTACCATTGGCCTGGGGTTTAGGTCGTGATAACGCCGCTTTAGCTCGCACTAAAAGCGACGACAAATCTGGTATTAGCGATGACTACTTAAAGTTCCCACTAAAAATTATAAAGCGGAGAGAATTGTTATAACAATTGGTGATAATTGTCGCCGCTTTAGATGAGGCTAAAAATATCTTATTTTTTAGGACGACTATAATCACTATTTTAGATTTTTTAATTCAAAAAATATAGAGTAATTATAAATAATAAATATTTTTTAAATTTTATTTAATTTCTAAAACAGCAACAATACATTTTTAATTCGAATAAAACCTTTAATTATTAAAGTAATTATAAATAAAAAATATTAAAAAAAAATTAAATTCTATAGTCTCCGCTTTAAATATTTTGCGAAAACTTTGGTGGTCTAATTGACTATCAGAATTATATTCTAGGGAAAAAAACACTAAAGCGGGGATAAATGTTATAAAATAGTGACATTTGTCGCCGTTTTAATTGTTAATATCTTTCAAATCTGTAGCACCGCTTCCTCTTTTCACTTCATTTTTTTTCTTAACTTTTACACTCACTGTCTTTCTCTTACATTCTCTCACTCACTCACTCACTTTCTCTCTCTCTCTCTCTCTCTGTCTCTAACTTTGGCCACCGCTGCTGCCTCCTCCTCCTTCGCCGGCGCCACCTCCTGCCACCACTATCTCCTCTCTCCACTATTGTCTCCTCCCGTTCCTCTTATTCGTTAGTTTTTATTATATATTTATTATTTTTATTTATTTTATTAATTTTTAGTTGAAAAATTAATTTTTATATATTTGTTTGTATTTTATACTTGTAGAAAATATTTAGAAAATTTATATTGGGTTTATACAAACAAGAGAGGATAATTTTTTAAAACTATAATGAATTTTATAATTTTTGATATTTTGGTGAAATAATGAATATATTAGAAATTTATATTTTGTTGGATATTTGGGATTTGATAAATTTGGAATATGAATTTTGGTATTTGTGAAGTTTTTGTAAATTTTAATTTTTAGTTTAGGATTATAGAATAAGAGTTTTTGTTATTTAGTGGAAAATATGTAGTAATTTTTAATATAATTGAAAAAGTTTGAGAAAAAAGTTTGTGATATTAGGAATAAAAAGTTAGCAAAAGTTAGAATAAATGGAAAAATTTTAATATTGTTAGTTTGTGAAATTAGGATTGAAAAGTTATATTTATAATTATGATTATTTTAGTGAAACTTTTTACAATAAATTTATTGTATATGGTAATAGTCTATAGTTTTAGAATTTTTAGATGATATTTTTGGGGTTTAGGCATTTGATGTTAATGTATAATTATTCTTAATTATGTTCAAAATATTTAAATAAATTAATTTAATATTGGATAAAATACATAATAATTTTAATTGTAAAATAATGCTTATAGAAATTATTACTATATATAAAAAAACTAAAATTTTTTAATTAGTGAATAAATTAATAATGAAATTAATGATTAGGCTTATAAATTAAATGAATTATGTAAGAAGTAATTTAATAATATAAAATACCCAAAATACCCTTTATATAACAAAATGCCCCTAATGTAACAAAATACCCAAATTGCCCCTATAGTTACTGAAATGCCGCTACAATTAATAAAATATCCAAACTACCTATATATATAAATAAGTACCGAAAATACCCCTACAAGTAATAAAATACCCTAAATAGCTCCACAACTAATTAAATTCCAAAAAAACCCTTATGTTCACAGCAATGCCCAAAATTAGCCCTTTAATTAAAAAAACTACCCATAATATCCCTATGATTACTAAAATGCTGCTACAACTAATAGTTATTATCCAAAATACCCATACAACCATAATTATTACCAAAAATACCCCTACAAATAATTAATTACTAAAATTAACATATTTTCATAATGATACTCAAAAATATACATTTAATTCACAAAATACCATAAAATGCCGCTATAATAACAAAATACCCTTCTAGTAATTAAAACACTCCTATAATTAATAAAATACCCAAAATTACAAATTTTGATAAGGTAGGAGGCACTTAGCACCAAGTCAACAATTATCAAAAATATTTCCTTTGTTTGATTAGTATGCTTATCTGACAGAATGTGGATCCTTGGCATAAAAATTGGAAGTCAATTCTAGCTGTGCAAAAAGGGAAGGTCATTTCTATTGTTGAGATAACAAATAGGTCATATTTATTAAATGTTATGAATTTTGTATTTACTTTTTACGTAATGATAATTTTTACAATTTTAGGAATTTTTTGAATACAAAGATCTTGAGGAAGACAAGGACGATTTGGCCAATATTAGAGATGGCATCTTTAGGATTGCAGCAGATATATACAACAACTAGAGAGCCGAGCTTAATGAGCATTTCAGGTTCACTGGGGGTGACAAAAATGCTCTTGACTTAGCCACAGCACATTCCAAAGTGACTAACGAGATAGATGTTGTGACATAGGGGCGATGTTGTGACCTTTTTGACTTTCCAGAATTTAGAAGTAGTGTGTAGTTATGAATTATTTATTTACTATTAAGTAATAAAATATTTTATTTTAATTAATTTTTTTCTACAGGCGATGTCTAAAAAAAATGTTGTGAATAGAGCATGTTAATTAGCAGTAGGAAAACACGGAGCTGCTTCAACTGCTCACAAACGATATAAGACGATAATAAAATTGTGATTTTTGTTATAATAATTTTTATTTTTAAAACATTAAATTTTAATAAAAAATTATGTCACCTTAAATAGTTTTGCAGCACAATCCTACTATTGGTGAGCTTTAACCAGTTGTTGAGAGTTTCAAAGACCGTTACTTTACTGAGTTAACCAAATGGCCGAATGCACAGTTTGAGGCCAATTATGTATATCATTAATTAGTTTTTTAAAACAAAATATCTCTTTTTTTATATACTAATTTTAATCTTTTTTATAGAATAAGATGTTTGAGATTCAAAACACTCAGTCTCAAGTATATTTCCAATTTAGTTTGAGTTCATCCACTTCCACTTCTGTTTTTTTGTCATTGATGCTTATATTGTGGATGAGATTCTCAATATAGGTTGTGGATTTAGGAGAGGTGTCGGACGTAAGTTGAGTAAATCTACTTTCAGTACTAAATCTACCCCACTAGACTTTCCATTGATAGTATCTGAGGATGTCTAGTGATATATACAAGAGAGCCAACAATACATGACAATAACTCATCAATGAGAGGTGGCAACTAGTAGATGATTACTCAATAATAGTGATCACTAGAAGCTCAGGCGGTGTAAATAGTGCATATGCAGAGGATTTATCTCTAGTACCAGATGTCAATATGTCTAATCCTTCTTCTGTCTATCTAGGATCCACTTCGACATCATTTGTCACGATGCCTTTGCCCCTGCTACTGCCACCCCATTTCGCCCCTCTTTTACCACCTCAACTAACTCGTCAAGAAGATGAGAGTGAAGAAACCGAGGACAAGGACTTAGGATTGTAGACTTGTTTCTAGTTTCAGATAACTATATTTAATATTAATGTCATTTAAAATATTAATTTATTTATTTCTTTATTAATTATTAATTTATTTGGTTTACCTTAACATAATTTTTATTTATTTAAATTGGAATTATTTTTAT
>JXTB01000079.1:765378-787496 GCA_002914805.1 Parasponia andersonii
ATATTGTTTCAAAATTATTTTTAATTAAAAAAACATTTGACAATAAAAAAATATTTCGTAAATAAAAAAATTTATTATTTTCTTCATAAAATATGTATTCTTAATAATTTTCTATTTTTCATAATATCATATTTTTTATTCAAGGTTAATCGAGGAAGAGAGAAAAAAAAATTCAATGGAATAGAATGAGTTTAGGTAGAATGCAATTTCATCAAATTCTTTTTTATTAGAAAACTTATTTCGATTCTGCATCCCAAATAAATATTAGAATTAAATTATTTTGGAATCAACTCTATTCTTTTACTTTCCATTCTCTCCAATCAAATTGGCCCTAAATTCTAGAAATAATTAAGAATTAATAAGTTGATATAGGCATTTTATTGACAGTAGAATTCGAAAAGGCAATGGTTGTTTCAGAAACTAGTGTTGAGTTCAAAAAATAGTAAACTTTTGGTTAAATACTTTTTGGCTAGTGCTTTTGAAAAACATTACATCTAAACCAATTTACACTTAATTTATACATTAATTTGTCATTATTCTGCGCTTTGTGCAGTCTTTAAATATTTTAAATGTCCAAAAGAATTTGTTTTTGAAAATTACTGTCCATCGTCAAATCCTAACTTTACAACTCAAATAGTTGAAAATTTTGAATTACGAGATTCATAATCGCACATACACAAGTATATATATATATATATATATATATATATATATATTTATATATGGGCACCAATTCAGTAGGTATTTTTTTTTTATCTATGGGTAAGTATCAATTTGGCCAATGAAAATTTAGCATGCACATTTTTTTATTATAAAAAGTAAGAGAGAGAAAGAGCATTAATGATGCATATCTTTTCATGCATTTCATTATAGCTATTGGATCAGATGGTAATCCAATGGCTAAAAAAAAAATACTTACCCATAGGTAAAGAAAAAAAATACCTATTGGATTGGCAACCTATATATATATATATTTAGAAATAAGTAGACGTGTCAAATTATTTGATAATAATAATGAAACAGAAAAACATAAATAAAGAGATATGTGTACGCAAATGAAGACCATAAAACCAAGGTCCAAATCAAGACCGTAAAGAGTAACCATATTGGCATGGCCTCCCAAGTATTTTTTCCTTCTCATATAGAACCACTTCGACGTTGTTTTTGCCCAAAACGTAGGCTAAGACCAATCCACAAATCCCACCACCAACCACTGCCACTCTCATCTTTTCTCTTCTGCTTCTCCTAAGCCCCTTAGAATATATTGTTGGTAAAATTCTAACAAACAAAGACTGATAAGAAAAAAAAGGGCCACTATACGAAGCCCGAGAATTTCAATAGACCTCAAGAATTTGATTTAGTGCATATATTGCACTGATTTTTCTTTTCTTTTTTTGGGGATTGCTTATGTTGCAGTGATTTTTCGAAAGAGAAACAAAACTAATTTTTTTAATTAGCATATTCAATGAATATATTAATCCTAATTTATAATTAGGTACAATATATTACATCTTTACATAGAAAAATCCGGGATACAATGTATTACAATATTACATAGAAAAATAAATTGTATTTAATGAGATGAATGTTAAATTACTATTTATTTAAGGAACTAAATTTAATATAAACTATTATTAATATTAAATTATATTCTATAATGTATATATACTAGGACCAATCATAGCATAGAAAACAAATAGTAGGACTAATCATATCACGAAAAAATAAGAATTAAATTATGAATTTTCTAAAAATTTTAAAAATAGAATACTAATCAAAGAAGCTATCAGAGTTTTTACATTTTCTCTCTACTTTAGGCTTAATATATACATATATATATAGATTATACATATACTTATATATATATATATATATTTGTATGACTTATGTTTATAATTTATATATGTCGTAATTATATATAATTTGAAAGCGATAATAACATAAAAATATTCTGACTTTTAACCTTTATGCAAAAAATAACTTGATTTTTCAAATTATGCTAAATAATATTCTCACTTTTAAATTTTTGAAAAATAATATCTTGATTTTTGAATTTTTGCAAAATAATACATTTACTTTTGAATTCTTAGAATATTAATTTACAAGAACCTATAAATTTGTACTCTTGATATCCAATTAGTTGATTATAATAATAAAAAGATAGTAGCAACTCTCATTAAGATAACAAAAACTTATAAAATAATAATAAAATTTCTGAAAATATTTATAATTAGAATATTTCATTTTTTTTTCAAAAAGAAAAACAAAAAATTAGAATGAGAGGTAAAAATGATTAATTTAAATATTAAAAAAATAAATGTGAGAGGTAAAAATGTTTTTGTCTTTTTTCATAACTAACCAAAAAAAAGTTATTATAAAATAATTTCTAATAATATATTACTATATAAATATTTTAATAAGTTAATTAGAGATGTTTGCTTCTTTTAATTTGCTCATAGTATAAATTTGTAAAAAAACAAAACTTGAGGGTATTAATTTGCATATATCGTAAATGTTATGATATTTATTTGCAAAATTCAAAAGTAAAGGTAGTAATTTGCAGAAATTGTAAATGTGAGTTATTAATTTGCAGAATTTCAAAAGTGGGGTTATTAATTTATGGAAGTTCAAAAGTTAGAATATTTTTTGTAAAAAAGTTAGTGAGGATATTTTTATATGATTAACCCAATTTGAAAATTTATACATTGATATTTATAGATTACTGATGTTATTAAATTTCATATTTTAATGTAGTATAATTGTATCATTTTAAAATAAAATAAAATTACAAAAATGATGGGTAGTGGGCCAAACATGTAGAGAGAGAGAGAGAGAGAGAGAGAGAGAGAGAGAGAAATTTTGTCTAAAATGATTATAAGAGAAAAGTAGGTGGATAACTAATTTTTTAAATTGATTTAAATAGGTGTCTATATTTTAAAAGTTATAGCTAAATGTCCATTTTTTTTTAAGTTTCAGTTGTCAAATATCCTATATTTCTATTTTTATCGTTAAGTGAATCGAACATTTAGCTATAAATGTTGGACTTTTAAATCAAATGACCGAATTTTAGATCATGATTAACAAAATAGCCATTTTTCAAATATTATTAAAAATGACCAAATCTTGAAAATTATTTTAAAAATGGTCATTTTTCATGTTTATTATATCAAAATATATCAATTTATTTTTGAAAATTGATTTATTTTTTAAAAAAGTTTGATTTATTTTTTAAAAAAATTGATTTACTATTTCAAAAATTGATTTACTTTATAAAAAAAAATAGATCAACTAAAAATCGAATACTTATCAAAATAAAATTATAGAATAGCCATTTATTAAATAGGTGTACAAAACAAGCCATTTTTATAGTAGATCTTATAGCAAATGACCAAATTTTTGACCTAATTTAAGTAAATATCTATTTTTCAAATTTTATAGCAAAATATCTTGTATATATAACTATATACTAAGTGTAAAATATTATATACCAAGCATAACAAATTATATACTTAGTACATTAACTAAAATTAGTAGATATACTTATCCACATTTAGTTATATAATTTTAAAAATGGATATCTATTTTATCAAATTTAAAATATTGATCATTCATTTAAATTTTTCTTTTATAAATACTCATAATCTTTTGAGCTTGGTTATAGACTAGGTTTTTGGCCAAAAAAAATCAAATAGCTAATCAGCTCATAATATAAAATAAAAATCACTTAAAAAATAATATATGGACTTAATAATTTGGTCCAACTAACTAATCAAAAATAACTAATCTAATCCACAATCAACATGTTTGCGGATTGGAATAGATTTGTCAAAAAGTATATTTTTATGGATTGTATTAGATATTTTTCTACACATTAGCACTTAGTACGAATTTAATATAATATTTTTAAAATAGTGTGATATTGATAAACTGAATACCCCTAGTCCTAACTCTCAGATTGGACTTGTTTTTTGGTTCTTCTTTTTTTCCTATTTCAATAATTATTTCATGTATTAGTTATAAATTTATGTGTGTTTTGTCCCGTTATTCTAAATCTGTGTGGAATGTGTTTGTACTCTTATTTTTGTATAGTTTTATATAGAAGATTTTATGTAGTAGAAGATCGATTTTTACAAAAGATATATCACAATATCCATTAAGAAGAGACAACTCAAAAGACAGAGGATAATTTTGAATTGCGAAAAATTATTTTTCATGCATTTCTAGTTATATCCCTTATTAGGTTATATTTTTCCTCCATAATTAGTAGTCAAATTTAATAGTTTCATTGATTATTTGTTTATTGTTATGGGTTATCTGTAATTCAATTTTTGTATCGGATTAGTTACTATATAGAAATATTTCATTAATGAATTAAATTTTATTTGATTAAAAAATAGAGTATTTAGTTTATAGGTATGTTTAATAAAAGTATTAATTTCCTTTTCAATTACTTGAAACGGAACTCACGAGAAAAGGTATACGAGGGAAATAAAGAAAAAAAAGTGCAAAAGCTCGTTTCTTTCTCTATGAAAGACTCCATCTTTTTCCCGATCACAACTTTTCTATTTTAATCTCTATCTTACCATAAAGTGACATCCTTTTTTCTCTTTCTCTCTAATAAGGTTTCGTAGTATGTTTTGTTATTCTAATAATCTTTTTATTTGCGTGAAGGTCTTATTTTCTTTAATTTATTCTTATGGGAGTTTTCTCCCATCATATTCTAAATCTATATAGATTTTGTTTATTGTCATATCAGGGTTAGGTCTATGTTTTGAGATGATGAAGATTTAGATCCAATGACATTTTGGGGATTCACTATCTATATGATAGAAATTGAATTTAAAGTTATTGTAGGTATGGTAAAGTCCTTTAATGGTATATCTAGAAATCCTGCTAATGATAAGAATTCTTTATTAAGAGATAGTGATAGTGGTTCTTGTCGCTTTATCTTTATTTATACGATAAAGTGATCCACATATGTATTAAGATTAGTTTTTTTTTTCTATATTAGTGGTTTATTTTATAATAGAAAAATTTCTAATTATATTGCTCATGTGTATTGTGGCAATTAGTTCATTTTAATAATAAATTTCCTTTTTATTTTAACGGGGAAAACAAAGGAAATTACAACATTTTAGAACTTGTCATTTTTCTCATAAGATTTTAGTACTTTGTTTGATTATAACAAAATTTTTTAAAAAATATTAAATGCATATAAAATTAACAATGAAAATCCTTTTGAAAAATTAACAATAGAATTATAATATTTTAGAACTTTGGTTAATCATAACAAAATTTTTTAAAAAAATTATAAATGCAAATAAAATTAATGATGAAAATCCTTTTGAAAAATAAATAATAGAATTGTAATATGCATATTCTAGTTAGATCTCATAATAGAACATTTATAATTTATCAAATACTCAAATTTTACTTTGGACTAGAACAATAATTTTAGCATAGTTATTTTTACTCGTAACACTGCACTATATTCCAAACTGACATTTATCTACATGAGCTTAGTTTTATGAGTGTGAAATGATACTGAATCTTAGTTTCTACAGTTAAGAATTTTTTTTTTACCTTAGTTTTCTGATTAACTGAGTTTATAAATTCATTTGTTATGTTACGTTTTTGAAGCGTCTTGTATTTGTTAGAATTTGGCTCGTTAGTTTTTGTAATTATTTTGCACTTTGTCCTACATTATTTGTCTATGAATATTTGGGGTCTACAGTTAGCTATAAATAGAGCCTTCTGTAATTGGTTTTAATCATCCCAAAATTAGTTCCCTATTAGTGAGAACCTTTAATTCTAAGGACATCCATAGTTTTGTTTTTACCTATTTTTTCATTTGTTTATAGGTTTTTGCATTATAGCCCAAATTTTTTATTTCCTCATATTTAAAGTTAGTGAAGTGGTCATTTTCTGCACATTTTCTGCTTTCGTCAATTTCAGTAACTAGTTGGTAGTTTATTTTTAATATTATCTTAGTGTTAAATATAAGTATTTGGAGTAGTTATGCTTCCGCTGCACATCAAGTGATATTAGAGCAGCAAGTTCGCCCTAGGCTTTGTTTAGTAGCTATTTGAAATATTAGCAAAAATGTCAGAATATTCGTCAATGCCGGCAAAGACAAAGACTGTGATTAGTGCAAAAATCGATGTGGAGAAATTTAATGACCGAAATAACTTCGGCTTGTGGCAGTGCGAGGTATTAGATAATTTATTTCAACAAGATCAGGATATTACTCTAGAGGAGACGAAACCGGAAAGAAAAATGGATGATAAAGAATGAAAGATGATCAATCGTCAAGCTTATGGTACGATATGCTCATGTTTTTATAGAGAACAGAAGTATCCATTCATGAGGGAGACTTCTATAAGTAAGTTATGGAAGGCGCTCGAGAACAAGTACATGAAGAAGAGCAATGAGAACCGGCTATACTTGAAAAAGAGACTTTTTGGTATCCAATTGAAGCCTGGTACGACTATTATTGACCATATTAATACTTTCAACCAGTTGATAGTAAATTTGTTGAATTTGGATGAAACCTTCAAAGATGAAGACAAACAAATATTGTTGATTGGATCTTTCCTAATGAGTTAGATCATCTCTGTATTACGTTGCTTCATGGGAAGAAAAAATTATCCTTTGATGAAGTGGGTTTTATATTGTACAATTATGAGCTTCGAAAGAAAGATCAGAAGGAGAATAGAGACATTTCAATAGAAGCGCTTATAGCAAGGGGATATAGTCCAAGTTGTAAACAGGAGAAAAATGGTAGATCTCGTTCGAAGGGAAGACCTAGTAAGGATGAATGTGCCTTTTGTCATGAAAAAGGGCATTGGAAGAAAGATCGTCTAAAGTTACAAAATAAAGGCAAGGGCAAGGCTACTTCTGATGCATATGTAGCTGAAGTCAAAGATGATGAGTCATATTTTGCTCTAGTTTGTCAATCTTTGACGTCACAACGTGATGAATGGATTTTAGATTGGGGTTACACTTACCATATGTATCCTCACAAGAGTAGTTCTTCAACTTTGAAGAGCTAAGTAGTGGAGTTGTTTATATGGATAATGATGAATCGTGTAAGATAATTGGGGTAGGTTCAATTCGATTGAAGAATCATGATGGATGAACTAGATTTCTGACAGATATTCGGTATGTACAGAAATTGAAGAAAAATCTTATCTCTTTGAGAGCCTTAGAATCTAAAGGCTTCACTATGTCTATACGAGATGGAATTTTGAAAGCCTCTTCAGGCTCTTTGATGGCAATGAAAGGTACAAGAAGAAATAACTTGTATTACTATAATGATATCACAATTATTGGATCAGTTGTTGTAGTTTCTGAGGATGATGAAGCTTTAGAAATTACCAGGCAATGGCATATGTGTTTGAGACATACAGGAGAAAAAGCTTTCTTTAGTCCAGCGAAGCAAGATTTATTGAAAGGAGTGAAGATCTGCAAGTTGGACTTTTGTAAATACTATGTTCTGGGAAAATAGACAAGAGTGAAGTTCGGTACAGCAATTCATAATACTGAGGGTATTCTAGATTACGTTTATTCAGATATGTGGGGATCTACCAAGACAGCTTCTTTAGGAGGTATGCACTATTTTGTTACTTTTGTCGACGACTTTTCTAGAAGAGTTTGGGTATATGTAATGAAGACTAAGGATGACGTGCTTGAAGTTTTCCTTAAATGGAAAAAGATGATTAAGACTCAGATGGGCAAAATGATTAAACGACTTCGATCAAACAACGAAGGAGAACATAGGAGTGATCCATTTTTAGGAGTTTTCCAGTCTGAAGGTATTATGCATCACTTTACATTCCAAAAAATACCACAGCAGAATAGGGTGGCAGAATCGGACTTTACTGGAGAAGGTTCAGTGTATGTTGTCTAATGTTGGGTTGGATAAAGTTTATTGGGCTGAGGCAATTACGTATACATGTCATCTCATTAATCGTTTACCATCGACTGCAATAGGAGGCAAAACCCCTCTTGAGGTATGGTCTTAAAAATCTGCTAGTGATTATAATTCTTTACATATCTTTGATTCCACTGTCTATTATCATGTGAAAGAATCTAAGTTGGATCCGAGAGCCAAGAAAGCATTATTTATGGGTATCAACTCAAGTATAAAGGGATTTAGAATTTGGTGTCTAAGCTCGAGGAAGATTTTATTTAGCAGGGATATTACTTTTGATGAGTCTACCATGTTGAAGAGGGTAACAGAAGACCATTAGTATTCTAGAGCAGGTGGAGCCTATTCGGCAATAAGTGGAGTTTGAGAAAATAATAACAGTAGTCCCTGCTAATGTTGTTGAAAATAGTGGTGACACTCCATTGATAGAGAAGGATAGTGAAGATGATAAAGAGGTTCAAACCCAAGAGCCTCAACAGCAGTAAGAATTAATTGCATATAATAGGCCAAGACGTGAAGTTCGTAAACCTGCTCAATTTATTGATACGGTAGCCTATGCACTTCCCACTATAGATGATGATGTTCCTTCCACGTACAAAGATGTAGTCAAAAGTTTAGAAACTGAACAGTAGGAGAAAGCAATGGAGTACAAAATGCAGTCTCTTTGAAAGACTGAAATTTGAGAGCTAGCTCAACTACCGAAGCACAAGAAGGCAATTAGGTACAAATGAGTATATACAAAGAAAGAATGATTTCTCGATAAGAATGATACTCATTTCAAGGTAAGATTAGTAGCGAAGGGCTATGCTTAGTTGGAGGGAATTGATTATAATGAGGTATTTTCTCCAGTTATTAAACATTCCTCTATTAGAATTTTGATAGCCTTGGTAGCATAGTTGGATCTTGAAATAGTTCAATTGGATGTGAAAACCGCATTTTTACACAGTGATTTAGAAGAAGAAATCTATATGTCTCAGCCAAAAGGATTCAAGGTCGCTGGAAAAGAAGATTGAGTTTGTAAATTGAAAAGATCATTTTATAGGCTGAAACAATTGCCAAGGCAGTGGTATAAGTGATTTGATCGATTTATGACAGGTCAGAACTATACAAAAAGCAAGTTTGATAATTACATATATTTTCGCAGGCTCTGAGGTGGATCTTTTATTTATCTACTCTTGTATATTGATGAAGGAAAGAATCCAGTATACCATGTACATACGAAGCATATTGACGTTTGACATCACTTTGTGCGAGAAATTATTGATGAAGGAAAGATACTACTTCAGAAGATTGGGACTACTGAGAATCTTGTAGATATAATGCCCAGTGGTGACATCAATCAAGCTCAATCATTATTTAAACTTGATCAATATTCTACAAATTTGATGGCACTTTTTAGCGCATAACATGGCGTTGCTCTAATAGATAAAGGATATAAGAAACAGAAAATTTTGGGTGGGACCTGCTAACTCAATAAGATGGAGATTGTTAGAATTTGGCTTGTTAGCTTTTGTAATTATTTTGTACTTTGTCATAAATTGCTTGTGTTGAATATTTGGAGTCCACAATTAGTTATAAATAGAGTCTTCTGTAATTGATTTTAATTATCCCAAAATTAATTCCCTATTGATAAGGACTTTTATTCCTAAGGACCTCTATAGTTTTGTTTTTACCCATTTTTTATTTGTTTTCGGGTTTTTGCATTATAGCCCAGATTTTGTATTTCCTCTTATTTGAAGTTAGTGAAATAGTCAGCAACGCTTCGAAAACATATGTAATTTGCCAAATTTTACTAAATTTTGTGTTCTATTTTATTTTTACATTTAGTATTTTTTATACATTTTCTGTTTTCGTTAATTTTAGTAGCTAGTTGGTAGTTTATATTTAATATTGTCTTAATATTAAATATAAGTATTTGGAGTAGTTGTACTTCTACTGCACAACAGTATTTGCATTGGACAGAGATTAGGTGGAGATTTTCTAGCTCTATTTGTTACCAGGGTAGAATATATACTCATGGATAATGTTATACCTTAATTTAGTCAGGCTCACTTTTATGATCTATGTATCCTATCAAATTCAGATATAAACGGTTGGAATCCATAGCTTTCAAAAAAAAGTAATTTACATTTAATTATTAAGATATATATACCGTAATTTACAAGTATATCCGACTACATAATATTATTGTCTAATATAAAATTTCTATTATTTAAAATCATATTTACGACTGAATTATCGTATTTAGTAAATACATATTCTCTCTTAGTCAGGGGAAAAAGATTGTCATATACTTTTCTCTATTATATTTTTTGCCTTCGTGTACTTTTTTTTTTATAAAAAAAAGTGGGGCTTAATTGATGATTTTCACTTATTATAAATTAAAAGAAAAAATATCTACTACTACTTAATCTCTATCCCACATCATTAGGAACAATAGATTTTCACGCTTACCTTTGGTGTGACTTGAACCTAAGACTGAGATCTCATGTAGTGGGTACTCTTATTACTTGAGCCAACCCACTTCATCAAAAAAAGAATCAACTAGAGCTAGACTTTGCCTTCATGTACTTAGTCTTACATTAATTCCCTCATACTTTCCATCTACGTCATCTATTACCAAATAATGATTCTCATAATCTTTTTCATCACTACACATTCATATTATCCAAGTATAGTTATTTATTTTTTATATAGTATATTAATAATTATTTACACTTTTATATAGATCTCAGAATTATATTTGGACCTAATTCCTATAAATTAAGAGTATGTGGGCAACTCTCATGAGCACAACTCAATACAATAATCATGCTTTCTCTCTTTATCAAAGATTATATACTCATAAGTAATCATGAACCCTTTAAAATTCAACTATAGATTTTAGCTTCTACAAATAATAGACTAATATTCATCAAATTAGATTTTGCATTATTATTATTATTTTTTCTTTATCCATAGGTTTGTATTCCATTCTAATGTAACGTAATATCAAATCTATTTAGGTGTAACGTAGGGTAAGAGAAATTTAAGAGTATAGTTAAGGTATAAATATAAAGATATTTGTCCATATTACTCAACCCATAAGAGATGTGTGTCTATATATATATATATATATTGCCAATCTAATAGGTTTTTTTTTTTTTACCTATGGGTAAGTATTTTTTTTAGCCATTGGATCACCATCTAATAGTGATCCAATGACTATAACGAGTGCATGAAAAGACGTGCATCATTAATGCTCTTTCTGTCTCTTACTTTTTACAATAAAAAAATGTGCATGCTAAATTTTTATTGACCAAATTGATACCTATGCATAGGTAAAAAAAAAAAAAAATACCTACTGGATTGGTGCCATATATATATATATATATAATGTATGCACATAAGAAATGCCAATCTTATTTATGCCACATATATAAATTTATACATAGAAACGTGTCGCTAGATGTATACAACATCTATAAATAATTAACTCATATGTACATAATGATGTTTATGTATGTATAAAATTTTTCACTAGGCCATATATATTAGGTACCTATCTACGTAACATACCATATATTAATATATGCACACACATATACTCCATATTATAGTATAATACTATTGTTCATCTATCTCCTAGTAGCATATAATTTTCGAATGGATTAGTAATCTAACATGGTATCGAAATATGAAATCTTTGTTAGACATAATCAAGGATCGAATTTAACTAGATATAACTTTAGAATCAATTATATCAATTTATCAGGATAGTTTATTGAGAAGTGGAAGTAATCCTAGATCCATAGCTTTTGTGAATTGCAAAAGAACGAACGCGATCATGCTAGAACAGTATAGCACTATCATGAATGAATTGAATTGAGAACAAAAGGATTAGTGGCTTTCCACAATCAAATCCTTAAGCAGCACTCAATGGGGTCTCTCTCTCCAAGATGGGTGAAGAAGAAAAGAGTAAAAGCTCTAGAATGATTTGACTTTGGAACCATAACCTTTATAATTTTCTTTATGTACTACATGATTTGACTTTGGAACCTAACCTTTATAATTTTCTTTATGTACTACATCAACTATTATCCCATCAATTATAGTTAGGCTAGTAATAGGTCTCTATAAATTATAAAGCCTATACCCATGTAGATGTCTCTAAAGTTTACTATGTAGATCACTAATTTGTCCCACTTAAGTAAGATAGCTCGTATAATGAATAATTATTATTAACTATGTGAGCCCACATTAGGAAATATAAAACCTAATAATCCTAGTTTTATATCTTCATAATTGCAACTCTCTACCGTATCACGTGTTGTAAAGTTAGGCCTATTATTTGTTTCTTATATTTGAATTTGTATTCTTCCCCCTTTGTTTGTTTGGCCCATATGCATGTTAAGGCACTTTGCAGTTTTTCTAAGTCCACATTTGAAAGGGGAATATTAGATTATATGATAAGTGTTAATTCTACACTTAAATGATAGTTATTTCCATATTAATTTGTGAGTTTTTATGTTTATCTATGACTAATTTGCTTTGTTTTGTATTTCTAGGTGATTTAGAGGTGAAATGATGAACATGAGTTGATTGAACTTGAAATAGGATGAAAATCAAAGAGATGTGCTGAAAAAAGGTAAAAATCCTGAAAACTGAAAATAGCCTAAAAAGTGGTATTTTTCTTGAAACTGAGATAAAAGGTACTATTTTTACTATAACAGGATAAAAGGTGGTACTTTTGCAAATTAACGCCCCATCATTCGTACACCAGCACCACGATATTCGTATAGTCCATACAAAAAGACAAAAATCATCAGAACTTCCAAAAAATAAATGCCCTAGCATTGGAACCTGAGTGTTGTGGCTTTGGAAACCCATTTTGCACTGATTTTGAATATTTTGAGGCTTTGGAGGCCCATTTTGCACTTAACCTAGACACCTCCCGAACTTATTTTCTTATAAATAAGGCTCTGTAGACTAGTTGGGGATAAGTCTTAAATACCTAGAAGCCATAAAAAATATTGGAATAATGGCCTCTAAAATAGTTTATTATTTTGACATTATAAACAATATTTATTAGATTATTTGTTATCTATTTATTATTAATAAATCCATATCATGAATTTCTGTTTCATTTACGCCCCATTAATATATATGTGATATTTATGTTTATCTTATACAAACATCTAAAAGATTCTGAGACATGTAATGAGTAATAAAGAATTATTTATATAATGAGTTCATATATGAGAAATATTATATTCTTTATTTCATTATGTCTAAATTAAATTATTTGCATTATATCTAAATGAGTTTATAGAATATAGTGTTGTGTTTTTGATTAATGAAATATCCAATTATCAAACTGAATCTTCAGATAGAGATATTAGTATGTTATAAGAAAATTATAACAGCATCGAATAAGACCAAATGAATTAGAATTTAAGATTAAGTGTTGTAACTCAAATTTCTAATTTCATTAATCTAGCACTATTATAGAAAACTGTAATCCTAGTAATTAATGAACTTACTTTCATATATTTTATCTTTTTGAGTTACTAAAAGACTAGTTCTAATATATGATTCGAACTCTGGTATCTTGGAAAATAAGGTATATGAAATGTGTGGAACGTTTTTCATGATAAACGCCATGTATATAATGTCACATTGAGTTTTTTAAGTACTTAGATAATATAAACTAGGGTCCAGGTATTCACTATGTGAATATGACTATGTTGGTATAAACAGATACAAACACCATAGTTAACTATTATCTATTAGATAAAAAACTCAAAGGAAAATATGTACTAGATGAGTAATACGGTAATTTCATATTGCTAGTATGGCATTACATTAGGAGTACTTCTACAAGTATAGTATATGCTAAATGAATCAAGCTAATTAGCTATTAATAAGCTTCACAGAATATATATATAACATTTAGTCTAAGAGTTTAATATCGAGCCTATAGTGATGTGCCCCAATATTAATGGACAAGACCTAATCATAATTATGAGTTAATTATGATTGTGGGTATATAGTCTATTGGAGTTTGGACTTTATGAATCCATTTGATCTCCTATCTAACTCAAATTAAAGCTCAATAATTATTTGATGATCAGTTAAGCTCAGCAATCCTAATAGAGTTTACTAATCTCTCTATAGTTAAGAGAAAAATTCTCTAGTTGTGAATTCAATGAGTTACACATGAAATATCCCTAAGCAGAGAGTGTCACACGTACAATAGAGAGAGAAGGAGGAAGAGCAAAGAAAAATGGCCAGCTCTAGGGATTCCTTATCCTTGGTCAATTCGAGGAGATTATCTTCTTGTTTGTTTGCGAATCTATTTCTTAGAAATTAAGAAGGTGATCACCCACCAGATCAATCAAACAACTTTTGAGAATAAAAAAGAATATGATAAGGTTGTAGAGCCAATCTAGGTATTGTTCTTGTCTAGATTTAAAGTTAATTTATGTTAGATCACGATCCAAAATATTTTGTAAAAAGAATAATTTTAAACTACCAATTCTACTGTGTTTCTAGAATTTACAAAACTATAGTGTTCTTGAAAATGATTTTATGTTTCCAGAAATTTATTCCAATGAATACTAGCAAAAATACATTAATAACCTAAAGAGATGATGATAAAAGCTTGGAAGCAGCCCTAGCTATGATCATTATTCTTTTCCCCTTACTCTTTTAGTATTTCTTTGATTTCTGAATACTAGCATGATGCTTATCCTCTTCATTCTTGTATACATGCTAAGATAGGCCCTAGATTATATTAAAGTTGATTTTAAAACCCTAACATGGTTGTAGTTTGATTTTCAGTTTTATACTATTGGTTATCTATTCAAGTTGCTATTGTTCTTCTATACTTATTTACTTTATAAGTTATATCTTGATTTGTATAGGTATACAACTAGATGAATATGATGTGATTTAATAACTAGAATTTGAATTAGATGTTTGTTGTACTTTAATTCGTTAGTAGCAAATTTATAGTTGATATGCTCATTAGAGGTATTAGTTAGAGTAAAAAACAATACCTAGGCTAGGATTTTATGTTTATGAGATTTTGATCTTGACAAATATATCTTTCTTACCGTAAAGCTTATGTTAGATTAATCCATGGCATTTGCTTAGGACATTTAATAGAAAGAAATTATCTATAACATTTGCCTAGTTAATGTACAATCTAAGGAAAGAATAGGGCAATTGCACATTTATAGGACATTTGCCTAGTTAATGTACAATCTAAGGAAAGAATAGGGCAATTGCACATTTATGGATTACCTACGATTGATAACTTTTATAGATAATTAGGTTTAAGATTTGGTAATTAAATTAACATGATTATTTAATGTGACGAATTAATCTTAATCTATTTATTTTATTTTACTTTCATTTATTTACATCTTTGTTTTGTTTTATTCTTAATTTTCTTTCATTATAGGGTTAGTAGTAATTTAATTAGGCTGATTTCTCGTGAGATTGATCTTATTTATCATTATACTATAATTATTAGGTCTTATTTATCATTATACTAGGTAATTATTAGGTCTTACTAGGCACAGATAAAAAGGTTAAATAATTTAGTTATTTAATGGCATGTGTTTGGTATCTACTCTGTTATAATTATAAATATATTTTTTTCCAATTTTTATTGGGAATCAAGTTCACCACAAAGAACCTCGTGATGGCTAATACCTTCACTTTACTCGTTTTTATTGAGTGGAAGCTGTAAGGTTACGAGTTTTTTAGCAGGTAAAATAACAAAAAACGTTTAGCCTACCTATTTTCATCCCTATATCTAGCTATGCATTAAGCCATTAACAAATAGGTATACGTTTTCAAGGCGTCGGTAAAGACATTAATTAAGAGTATATTATAATCTTTTCTAGATTATGATTTTTTACAATGCTTTAAATTCGTCAAAATAGGTCTTTCCATATTTTCTTTTTCTTTTTCTCTTTCTCCGACAATTTATGAGTTTGTTTGGATTCATTTTGTTTTTTATTTTTTAAAACAGAAAAATAGAAAAAGTTTTTGAAGTTTGCTTGACAACATTGTTTCTGTTTTTCGTTTTTAAAAATTATTACCAAAAATTTCAAAAAAAAAAAGTGGTAATAAAAAATTTCTAATACTTTAATTTTTTTTAACAAATTTCAAAAATAAAATAATACATAAATATAAGTCTATATGACTTTTTCTTTTATTATTTACACTTTATTATTTTTAGAAACAAATAGTAAAATAAAGTTTATCAAATATGTTTCTTATTTATAAAAATTGAAAATCAAAACAAAATTTTTGTTTCTATTTTTAATTTATTTAAACCAAACAAACCCTATATATTTTACCTGATACCAATGTTGTATATTGACCTTTTACTGATGCCTATCACTGAAGCACTGCTAATTAAATTGACAAAGATACACCCGATACTGTCGAATTTTGGCTTAAGTAAACCTCTAACAAAGTCATTTGCAACTAATGACCAAGCATGAGTGATCACGTTCTTGGCACTCTATTTATTGCAATTTAACAATAAAGGTTTTATTACAAAATAGACATTTTTGAAAGTGAGTTTTAATAAAAGACTTTTGTTTTTAAATTCTTTGTAAATAATAATTCTCGATTATGCTCAACACATACTCAGTACCAAAAAATTTTAAAACACAGGCCCATCACTACAAGACACTTTCACAAGTTGTATTTTGCCCAATTTTCCTGCAAGTATGTGTTGTTTTTAAGAAACAAGGCATAACTATGTTTGTTACTCATACTGGTAAACTTGCTAGATATTTATATACGTATCGTTTAATTTATACATCGTGATAATTCATGTATTATTCTTTACAATATAATTTATTAATATTATTGTATACAATGTATATGTAAAGTAAAATCTTCTTTTTTATTTTTTATTTCCTTTTCTCTAATTATTTTTATATTCTAGCCTAGACAGCGATACTTACGTGTGATTGAGAAAAGTTTGATTAGTGAAAAGAGATATTTATAATAAATCTCATTTATTTTTACACTTCATTTTAGAAAATTTTAGTTTATTTTTTTTCTTTTATAAATAAATAGTCAAATACTTTAGTTTTTCTCAAGGCAAATTTATTCAAGTCATTTAGCTATGGAAAAAAAAAAAAACAACAAAGATTTACTAAAATGAAGTAAAAGTGGGACACCTACTTCAATTTCATACTATATATATATATATATATATATATATATATATATATATATATTAAGGAAGTGTCAAAATTGGGGATCCTATATCAATATGACCAAATTTTAAAGGGATATTATCACTTTTATACCCTGTATTTTGACACTTTGTTCAAATTATACCTTCTGTTTTAGTTATTATCAACATTGACTTTTAGATTTGAAATCTGTTACAAATTTATATCCTGACACCAATTTAGAGCAGTTAATTTACTAAGTTGCTGTTTAAAAAATTGAAAATAAATCATATAAAAACTAATCCGAGAATAAGTTTATTAAATCATCTTAATAAATTAACTGCTCTAAATTAGTGTCAGGGATAAATTTATAACAAATATTAAATCTAAAGGTCAATATTGATAATAACCAAAACAGAGGGTATAAACTGAACAAAATATCAAAATACAGGATATAAAAGTAATAATATCCCAATTTTAAACCTATTTAAAATAAATTTTCATTTTTCAAATATCGTACCAAAATGATTAATACAGTGTCTATCCTAAGTGTAAAATATGATAAACTTTAATATATTTAGTACAAAACTAAACGTAGTGTAACGGGGCAGGATTCGTTCGGAAGTCAGGGTGGACCTTGAGAGCAAACGCAGCAAGGAAGGATGAGGCTCAAATTGTTTGTGCTCGTTGCAATGGCCTTGGCAAGCGGTGGATAAAATATTAATAAGACTAGCCCGCATCCCTTTTTACTCTCTCTTGTAATTCCTATCACACTTTCCTCTTATCAATCTATTTATAAGCTTTCCACCCATTTGAAACTTTTTTTCTTTAGTTTGTGTTGTGCGGTCTAAAATCCTATATCAGGTCGCATAAGTTACGTGCGATCTCATCCATATAAGTTGCATGCGACCTCATCCGAAAGGGTTGCATGTGACCTCCACCGCATAAGTTATGTGCGACCTTCTCCAAATAGATTATGTGCAACCTCCACCGTAGGAGTTATGTGCGACCTCCACCGCAGGAGTTATGTACGACCTCCTCCGAATAGGTTATGTGCGACCCGAAAGAAAAGGAGACTAGTCTCTGCTTCATCAAACGGGTAAACTATAAGGAAAGGGAAACAAAAGTTTCTCTTTCAAGTTCAACCAGTTACCCAATTTAAATGATTACCCAATTATGTTGTTACTCAAATTGTATTACCCGATTGTATAGTTACCCATTTTCACAATTAGGAACATTGAGTTACCATCATCTATATAAAGAGAGCTCAATGTTTCGGTAAAACAAAAAAAAAACTTTTTTCCGATCGAGAGATAAAAACTTTTCCAATCGGGAGATAGAGAGGACTTTTTCGAATCTAGAGAAGCTAAAGAATTCTTAAGAGTATTTTCTTCTTTTTTCCGGTCAACACATTGTAATATTTTGAGTTCTTGTAATTCTCCAGAAAATAGTGAAAAATAGTGGATGTAAGCTCATCTTTTTCGGGGCTGAACCACTATAAAATCCTTGCCTCTTTTATTTACTTTGATTAATAAACCAATTCACACAAGCCACATCTCATAATTTTTTCTAAATTTATTGTTGACAAAACCTCCATCAACAATTGGCGCTAGAAGGAGAGTCATTCTGGCCAAAACAGTTTGTCAAATTTCACTTTTTTAATAACGGCAAATACCAGAAACACTACCAGAGTCACCGGAACTAGCCAAAACTAACCCCAAAGCACTGCTGCTGCATAGGCAGACCCTGCTCAGGATCAGCCTACCATGACCGCATCAGAAAATCTTGCTCAGAGACAGGATCGCATGGAGGACACACTGGTGAACCTGCAGCAAATCACTAACGATCAATGACACCCTACGACGACTTGCTGAAGGGCAGATGGTGACCCCACCGCAGCACGAACGTCCCAAAGAACGTCCTGCTCAACTACCTAAAAAGGGAATACAGATCCTAGAGACAAGGAGACACAACCAGCCAAGAACCCAGCAAGAGCGTCATGAAGATCACACTTCCAAAGGAAAAGGCAAAGTCGTAAACTTGCCTCCAGAATTTGGTACAGAGAGTTCAAGTACTAACCGTGATCATGGACAACCTTCTCACAAATCCACTGATAATCAAGATCGCTTGAGTAGTGAACAAAAACGACCATTGAGAAGTGTCTTCGAAAGAATCAGCAGAGAGTCGAGATAAGACCCTGCGGACCTAAGACAATACTCAGAGCGGCGACGTAGCCATGAACGATCCATATCATATCATAACGACTAAAGCCGATCTCGTCGCACTATTTCGCTGGATTCCTCTCACAAATCGCAGAAGACTCTGCCTGACCAACCTGCCATACATCAAGATAACGATCAAAGGCCGCCTTTGCCACCAGCAAGAGATAATGCTCTCCCTCCGAACGTCGATGTTCACAATTTAAGGATCGTGTTAGACACACTTGCTGGTTGAGATGATGAGCTCACTGATGGGTATCGTCAATCGTCAATCGTCATTAAGTGAGGAAGTTCGACCTACAGCCCTACCTACTGGATTCAGACTTCCCACCATTAACACTTTTAATGGAAAAACTGATCCACATGATCATATGGATCACTTCAGTGACTTGATAGAACTCCATCGTGTCAATGATCATGCACGTTGCAAATATTTTGCCGTAACTCTCTCAGAAGTAGCAAAGAAGTGGTTCCGAGGACTCAAATTCGGCTCGATTTCGTCTTAGCAACAACTTTAGACACGGCGTTCTTGAGACAGTTTCAAGCTGCAAAAAATTTCATTGTTCTACTTGTTAGCTTGTCTGCAATCCGACAAGGTCCAGAGGAGACTCTACGATCTTATCTCAATCGATTCACCTCAGAGTTAGCAAAGGTCAACAACCCACCTGAGGGAGGAGTTTTAACTCTCATGATGGTTGTGGTGTGACCAGAAACTAAACTCTGGGAAGAATTACTTGAGCGAGAATATAGAATTCTAGAAGACTTCTACCGAAGGGTTGGTCGGCATCTGAGGGTAGAATCTTCACGCGAGAATCTTCAAAAGACAAAGAAAGAAGGAAGGAAAGATGCAACTAAAGACACGATCATTACCAACAATAACGGTAATAAGAAAAATAAAAGGAGTAATGAGCAGTTAACGGAGAATCAGCCTAGACCGAAAAAGCAGGAGATTTCAAAAGCTCTCATACGGTTCAATAATCACACTGAGTTAAACGCGCCCATAGATTATATCTATGTGGTCACAAACCAGAAGGAGCGATACCATTGACCGGAACCGATGAAATGGGACAGGGCAAAGCACAACCCCAACAAGTTCTGCCAGTATCACAATGATATTGGGCATCATACCAATAATTGCTTTGCCTTGAAGGATGAAATTGAAAGGCTGATTAAAGAGGGGTGACTGCGGCAGTACACCAGGCAGAACGATGAAAGGCGAGAAGAAAACCAACAGCGACCTCTAGAAATTCAACGCGAAGTCCGAACTATCTTTGGAGGACTGCATGTTGGCGGAGATTCGAAAAGAGCTCAAGACATATATGCACGAGAAGCTCGACAACAGCCATTAACTAACGTCATGCATCTTGAGTAGCGATCACACAAGCTTCAACGAGTACTGGACCTGGACATTTCCTTCACAGAACAGGACGCAAGAGAAGTCCATTATCCGCATAATGACGTGTTGGTCATAAAAATTAAGTGTTGAAGCACACAGTTGTGGCGAGTATTGGTTGATAACAGAAGTGCTGTAAACATCCTGTACTACGACACCTTTAAGAAGAAGGGGTTGAATGAGAGTAACTTGAAACCTACCGTCACTCCACTCTATGGTTTCACTGGTGACAGCCTGATGCCTATGGGCATGATTGAATTAATGGTCAATGTGGGAACCTATCCTAGGGTTTCAATGATAATGACCCAATTTTTAGTGGCAGGTTGCCCCTCTCCATTCAATGCTGTACTGGGAAGACCAACACTGAGGGAACTTCGAGTCGTCACTTCAATCTACCATCTCACTATGAAATTCCCGACCCAACACGGGGTAGGCGAGGTGCGAGAAAACCAATATGATGCGAGGACTTGTTATAACAACTCATTGAAACTCGCAGCAAAGGATGCAACGTCTCGCACAATGATGGTCCAGCTACCAGAGGAAATGTCAGTCGAAGCAGCAGGCAAAGCGTCAGTCGAAGCTACAGGCAAAGTGTCAGTCGAAGCTCCAGTTGAGTCGTCAGACAAAGTATTAGTCGAAGCTTTAGTTGAATCATCAGACAAAGCGTCAGTCAAACCATCAGACAAAGCGTCAATCAAACCGTCAGTTAAAGCGTCAATCGATACGACCAGCGAAGACTTCGATCCTCGAGAAATAGACAAAGAAGTCAGAACTGGACCCATTGAAGATCTAGAGGATTTATTATTCGACATGTCTTCCAAGACCTTAAAGATTGGAACGGAGATTCAGGAACCTGTGCGAGCTTCATTGGTCGCTTTTCTGAATTCTAACTTGGATGTCTTCGCATGGCGATATTTAGACATGGCAGGGATTGATCCGAGGATCATATGCCACCATCTTAACATAGATCCGACAAAGAAGCCTGTACGACAGAAAAGAAGAGCTATGAATCCAGAGCGCTACGTCACGTTAAAAGAAGAGGTGGAGAAGCTGCTCGAAATTGGGTTCATAAGAGAGTCATTTTATCCTGACTGGCATGCAAACCCAGTTTTGGTGAAGAAACCTAATAGGAAGTGAAGAACGTGTATCGATTTCACCGATCTCAACAAAGCATGCCCGAAGGACAGTTTCCCACTTCCGAAAATCGACAGCTTATAGATGCGACATCGGGGCATGAACTCTTAAGTTTCATGGACGCGTATTCTGGATATAATCAAATCTCCATGTACGAGCTAGATGAGGAGCATACCTCGTTCATCACAGATCGAGGATTATACTAATATAAAAAGATGCCCTTCGGACTTGTCAACGCAGGAGTGACCTACCAG